>JAPVLO010006585.1:0-41416 GCA_027257055.1 Cephalopachus bancanus | reverse complement strand
TTCAAGACACTGCTTTCAGTTCCCTTGGGCATGTGTCTGGAAGTGAATTGCTGGATTATTTGGTTATTTGTAACGTTTAAAGGAACCACCATATTATTCCCCCATAGGGCCTATGCCATTTTACATTGCTACCAGAATGCACAAAGTTCCAGCGTCCTCATATCCTTGCCAGCACTTGTTATTTCTGTCTTTCTTTCCTTCTCTTTCTCCCTCCATTCATTTCTCCTTCCCTCCCTCTCTCCTTGCCTTTGTTTTTTCTTTTCTTTTGATAGTAGCCATCCTAATGGGTTGGGTGTGAGATCCCATCTCAAGGTTTTGATTTGTATGTCCCCAGTAATTAATGATAGTGAACATCTGTTCATGTGTTTGCTGGACATTTGTGTATTATCTTTGGAGAAATGTCTATTCAACTCCTTTGCCCATTTTTTTTACTTGGGTTATTTTTATTCTTGTTGACTTACAGGAGTTATTTATATATTCTGGATAGTAACCCCTTTCCACATACACAATTTGCAAATATCTTTTCCCATTCTGTGGGCTGTTTTTCACTCTGTTGATTGTGTCATTTGATGCCCAGAAGTGTTACATTTTGCTGTAGTCCAATTTGCCTGTTTCTACTTTTGTTGCCTGTGCTTTTGTGTCACATCCAAGAGGTCATTGTCAAAGCCAATGTGGTGAAGTTTTTCATCTATGTTTTCTTCTTGGCATTTTATAGTATTGGACCTTATGTTTAGGTCATTGATCCATTTGAGTTAATTTTTGTATATGGCGTTAGGTAAGGGCCCAGCTTCATTTTTTGCATGTGGATATTCAGTTTTCCAAATATCAGTTGTTGAGAAGACTGCCCTTTCCCCCATTAAATAGTCTTGCATCCTTGTTGAAAATCATTTGGCCACAGATGTAAGCATTAATTTCTGGGGTCTCTAGTGTATTCCATTGGTCTATATGTCAGTTTTTATGCCTGTACTAGCATTAAAAAAATTGCATTCCTTTAAAAGAAGAAGAAAACTTTTTAAAGGATCGTTTTAAAAGTATTGGAGATTGTGGAGATTGTGGGATGAGGGAATAGACTCTCGTCTCTGAATTGCAGGTGTGGCGCTGACAGTTTAAAACTGTCTGTGTTTATGCAGATAGCACTTTCCACATTGCTGCAGTATTAAACTGTTGTCTTTGAGCATCTTGATTTTTCAGGGAAAGTATCATCCTTCATGCAAATGGAAGGGAATATGGCATTTTTCCCTCTAGGACATCAAATGGGCTTAATTTCAGAAGAAGGTCTGTTTTTTTTTTAATACAAATATTTTCTCCCTTTGCCTGTTTTGCTACTGCATGGGGAAACGGGCCCATCCTTACTTCTTGTTCAGAGGTGCTAGACGGGCATGTCCTTGATGTGCTGAGCGGTCCCTCCTCGCCTCCCGCCCCGTGGTGCTCAGTCTCATCTTCCCCCGAGCTCTGCCTGCCAAGGGGAGTGCCCTGGTCTCCAGCACCTGGAAGGGTCTGACCACGCAAACCCTCTTTCGCTATCGACTGGCAGTCACCCAGGATGGCACCATCTTTTGTCCTTGGGCTGAGAAGCTTTCTGGAGTGATAAGATGAAGAGAAGAATTGTGGGTCCAAACCTCACCTTGGAATGTGACTTAACATTCGGAGGCTGCCCAGGGTGGGATTCTGGTGGGGAGACCTTGCAGAGCTGGGGAAGCACGTGGGAGGGGGGCCAGGATGTGAGCTCCCTGTGCGTGTGCACAGCATCGGTGAGTCCAAACGTCCAGGTCCTCCGGGTGCTTAGGATGATGTGTCTGGTGTCACATGCCAGAGCTGGCGGGTCCCTGCCTGCACCACGCTCTTCCTGGCCACTCTACTCACCTTCAGTGAGACTGGGGAACTTTCTCGCTCACTCCATCGCTCCCCCTTCAGCGTGGTGAAGAAAAGCTGCCCTCTGGCTGCTTCCTGAAGGGAAGGAGGCGCGGTCCTGGAATCTGTCTGACATGGCTTCAGGGGCCATATGAGCGGGACTGTGCAGCAATCCTGGGACTGCAGGTGACACAGGGTGGTGGAGCGGGGTGAAGAAGACTCTGCTGCCTAGTCAAAGACACCAGATGTGGGGACATGTGTGCAGAGTATCCCTGTGTTGTCACCTGTGTGATGAGTAGCTGGGGCTGAACTAGATCAAGGAGACAGGGAAGGCATGGCACATGCAGTGACAAGGCTGCTGTGGAGGGCATCTCAGGGCACGTGTGACTGAGATTGTGTGCTTGTGTGAGGGGGGTGTGTGTGCATATAATGTGAGTATGCATGTGAGTGAATGTGTGCATGTGTGTGAGCATGTATGTGTGTGAGTGTATGAGCATGTGAGTGTGCATGAGTGTGTGTGCATGTGAGCATGTGTGCACACATGTGAGCATGTGTGGGTGTACGTGTATTTGAGTGTGTGCATGTGTGCGCATGAGTGTTCATGTAAGCATGTGTGTGCTACATGTGAGCATGTGTGAGTGTGCATGTGTGTGCACGTATGAGCATTGCGTGAGTGTGCACATGTGAGCATGTATGTGCACATGTGAGCATGTGTGAGTATACATGTGTGTGAGCATGTGGGGGGGCATGTGTGTGAGAGTGTATGTGTGAGGAGGGCAGGTAGGCGTTGCCTGCAGGGAGAGCTGTGCTGAGTTGGAAGTGATCAGGCCTTGGTTGGATGAGCCGTGTGAGAGCCTGCTCCTACCCACCTGCTCGCAGGGGGCTCAGTGCCACGTCCAAGCTTTTCTCTCCCCCTCTGTTCTGTCACAGGCTGGTTGATGGATTCCCTACCTCAAGAGTGAGCACTTGCCACATGTTACTGTGGGAGGAGCCCAGAGCCAGTGCTGGAGTGAAGGCCAGGCCTGGGGAGTGTTTCCTGGGTAGTACGGTGCTGAGTGTTGACTGTGCTTGTGCTTGTGATGGGCAGACTGAGGGTGGCGGCTCCATTCAGCCCTGGATGGCAGCCGGGCTTCCTGCGGTCCCTTCACAACATGGCTCCGTCCTTGTGGCGTGTCCTTCTGGGCCTTGCTGAGGCCCAGGCTTGTGGGCTTTGTCCCGGAGCTGACTGCTCCTCTCGACCTCCTTTCCAGGCTCCGCCTCCTGCATCTGGACTCTCGTTGCTAGTCTTGTCTGGCCCTTGGTTCTCAGGCTCTCCCTCAGTAATGCCATCGGGCCCTGTCTTTAAACACCATCTGCCTCCTGGATATTTACGAATGTATTTGTCCAGTGAAACCTCCAGATGCATCTCTAGCTTCATCCTTGAGAGTGCCACAGCTGAGACCAGCAGGCACTACTGCTCAGGCGATGCACTGCACGTGTCCAGGGGTATCCATGTGAATAGTCACCTACCCAGGGGAATGGTCAGCAAAGGGTGGCCTTTTCTGCTGTTGTTCCCTTTGGAACACATGGAATGCACGCCATCTTCTTCACTTTTGAGGCTCCCCTTCAGACTGTTGGATGTGTGGACACTAGGGTGCATGAGGAGGTTTAGGCTGTTGGACAACGGCCCTGTTGCTGTTGGGATGTACCACACACAATTCACTTCTGCTTTTAAATGATGCTTACTCTCTACCATTAATTACACAAACAAGGCCAGGCTCGGTGCCTCAGCCTGTAATCCCAGCACTTTGGGAGGCTGAGGCGAGTAGATTGCCTGAGCTTGTGGGTTTGAGACCCACCTGGGCAATTTGGCGAGACCTTGTCTCTACAATAAATCAAAAAATAGCCGGGCGTGCTAGCGCATGCCTGTAGTTCCAGCTACTTGGAAGGCTGAGGTGGAAGGATCACCGGAGTCCAGCAGGTAGAGGCTGCGGTGGCCAGGAGTATGCCACTGCACTCCAGTCTGGGCAACAGAGTGAGACGCCAACTCAAAAAAAAAAAATTACACAAACAACTAGCTTCTGGTCTAGAACTAAGGGTTCAGATACGTTTTTAAAGAGAAAAAATAAAACATGTCAGATCTATTTGAAGGTACTTTCAGGTTAGGTTGTCCTGTAGTAAGTTGACACTCATGTTGTTAGTGTCAGCCAGATAGTTTCTCATCTCAGGGAACCACAGTCTGGTAGAGAGTCTGGAACTGGGAGGACTGAAGTTCAAACCCCAGGTTTGCCACCGGCGGATTTGGGGCCAGTTCCTTCAAGCTCTAGGTTTCCTCATCTGCGAGTGGAGAGGCAGGAAGGCTTTGGAGAACCCTGGCGGTGTCATGTGCCCAGGTGGCTGGACGGCTCCTGGGTGTGTGACACATCCCCTGAGAGCACCTTTCCTTCCTCTTCCTGTGAAATCCATCACGTTCACTCTTGCCTTCCTTGCTCTGGAACCATTTGGAAAGAGGCCTACCCTGTGCCAGGAACATGTAGTAATCTGTGGATGAACCAAGCACTGCTCAGCCCTCCCAAATCCCACTCTGCTTTTGTGGTCCTTGAGGGGAGCAGGGTCCCACGTGGGTGCCCATGGGTGCACGGATGGGAAGCCCCGGGAGAGGGGCCATGCCAGCTGTGCTTTGGGAGGGAGATCACATGGGCACGCGGTCTTGAGGGAAGTGTGGGGACTTGACAGACTGATGGGAGGGTGAGTCAACATGGGGATGGAGGATGGGACCCAAGACCCATTGCCCACATTCCTGTGGCCCGGGAGAAGCCAGGTGTAGAGACTTGTCTGGGATGAAAAAACGTGCCGGTGTGAGAAGATGAGGAGGTGACAGGAGGTGTCAACGGGGCAGGCAGGAGAGGGAGAAGATAAGCATGGGAGCTGAGTGGACCACAGGGCTGGATGGTGGATGTGGGTGTGAAGAACAGGGAAAACGAGTCCATGTGACGTGCAGCTTTGCCAGCAAGGGGGCTGTACCCTGAGCTGAGGTGGGCCGAGGCTGTGTTGCAGGGGCTGGACTTACTGCCTGGAGCTGTAGAGTGCAAGGGCAGGCCCCTCATGAATCTTTCTACAATGCCAGGGAAGGGATTGCTTATCCTCTTCCAGATACAGGATCCAGGCCAGAGAGATTTATTGAACTGCCCAAGATCACACAGGCACGGGCACGTGGAGCTGGGGCTTTTTAAACTACTTATTTTTGTTTCAAATTCTGTTTCTGTGTGTTTGACACATGTTCAAACCATCTTCCACTGTGCAAGGCAGCTGGACACACGTGAGTGTCCCGGCTGAGCCAGGAATCCAGGCTACACGCAGCCCTCGTAGGATAAAAGTAACTAGTATGATCTAGAGAGAAATCAAGAACCCTTCAAAACAGTGCTACTTAATGCGTCCAGTGAGAAATGTTTCTAAAGGCTGAGAGGTACACGATGCTTTCAGGGCTGCCTGTTTGTGGCTTGGTGGAAACACCACAATAGTTATATCTGGCATTCTGTTTTCTGAGCCTCAATTGCAGAAGATAGGTGAAAAACAACAGGAAAAGCCTACTTGGGTATTTATGAAATGAATTATATCTGAACCAACCACTTGCTGATGATCCCAAAATGACTTTTCCTTCTTGAAAAACTTGTCTGTGCCCTCACAATAGACACAATACACCCAGAAACTGCACTGGTCAAGCTGCCCTGGAAGATTGCAAAAGCACAGTGTCATCATCAGTTACTGTCATGAAAGCATCAGAGGACCCCAAAGCTGTCAGCAAAGTGCACGAAGATTTTAAAACCTACTGGTAGAGTCACCTAATGCAGATCCCACCCCAGCTCTGTTTTAGCTGGTGTCTGCGGGAAACCCTCTTCCACCTCCAAGCAACCCCCTCAAGATGACACTGAGCAACAGGCCTGGGCTCTGCCAGGACTGCCCGGAGTCTCCAAGAGGACTCCAGAGGTGTAAAAAGGAGGCAACCTTCAGAAACAAGCTCATATCAGCACAGGATATCACCAGTGGCACCTGAATCTTCCTTCTTCCACATCCAACCTCTCACTTTAGTGCCTCATACTTGCCTGGCTTCGGGGGATGTATTTCTCCTCACATCCCCATTCCTCCACTTCTGATATCAAATTCCTCCAAGTATTCACATGTATTCATTGAAAATAGGAAAGCTGATGACTTTTAGTAACCTCTCAGGCCACTCTGCAGAACTACCTTTTCCTGCACCTTCTTGGGGAACACACCCCATATATGCTAGAACACAAGAGGGTCAGCAGATGCAAACTCAACCTTCATGGAGGTTACTGGAATCTTAGAAGCTATAGGAACATCATTTCTTGCCATCTGGTTGTCCACTTGACACTTTCCCAAGGGAGCATCTGTCTTGGGCTCTTGCTGAATCACAACTTTACCTAAGAGTCAGCAGGATGCACTGACAGTGCCTGAAACCAAGCTGTCTCCTACAGGGAGGTCCCCAGTAAAGAGAGACTCTTACACCCAAGGTTCTTTTCCCCTAAGTCCTCCAAATTCACTGTCCACTCTTCCTCCTGAGCTTCTCTGAAAGACCTGCAGTGACACTGCTGAGAACACTCAAGGCAGGTGTCTCTGTGTCCTTCATCTAATCCACCCTTGGAAAGCATTGGACAGAAGCCCATGAGAGGGTTGAAGCTTCAACACCAGAGAGACAGGGTCCTGGCCATGCTGGACCTGCTGGGGGGAAGACGGGACCACCTGCCCAGAACAGCAATGAGTCTACATTGAGGGCCACACCCCAGGAAAACTTCAAGGAGAAGGCCGAGGCAAACTCTCTTCCCACCTCCAAGCAACCCCCTCAAGAAGGGCCTCAGAAGCCAGGGGGTTGAGCCACAGCAGGCACTGAGCCACAGTGGGTGCCAGAAAGGATAATTCAGTCTGGGAACCTGGGCCATTCCAGCAAGAACACATGTATGATCTCACAGTGGCTTCCTTGTAAAAGTGAGATCTTGCCAAGGACAGTCAGTCACAGCTTCCCACAAACTTCTGGGTACAGGAAGAGTCTTAGTGACACATCACAGAATTGGAATCTCTGTCTTCTAAAGAGCAGGCTACATCGGTGGAGTCTAGGGATCTAAGTCACTCAAGGAAGAAATCAGAGGATTGGCAGGCTGGAGGAGGGTGCAATTCATTACTCTTAGGGGACCTGGAACAGTAGACCCACCAGAAAGACCCACTGTGGGCAAAAACTACAGGAAAGGGAAAGAATGAGTTGATGACAGTCAGATGGGCGAAACTGCTCAGGAGCTAAGGTGCCGCCTCGCTGCTAATGAGCCTGTTGATGGGCACTACACCTTGGACTTAGAAAATCAGGGCTTCTCAAATAACAGCAACCCATACCCCTCAAAATCATAAATCATGGGCACCATCGTAACAATACGGGCGGAGAAGTGCCGGCGGGGGCAACAGTGGAGTGTCCAGCACCATCACCTCACCAGCTAGCATATGTCGGTTCACCGGATGTGATCTGACAGCTGTGTCTTTATTTATGTCAAACGGTAAATACATGATTACATGCACTACCAGAGATTTTAGGGGACATTCAAAATGCTTTAAACCACCCTGAGACCCAGTACCAGTCTTACTAAACAGTGAAAGAAAACATTAGGAAGATCAGCCCTGGGTTGATGAAAGCTGCTAGGAGATTAAACCTTCATCAGTTTGTTTCAAATGAAAGGATCAAGACCCAAAGGTGCCCTGTGAGTTACTTTCTTCTCTAAAAGGTGCCCACAAATGCCACAAGCGAATCACGGACACTCAGAGTGTGCCTGACGCCATTGGGACAGGAAGCCAACTGTTCTTATCTTTTCAACCAAAGCACCGCCTGAAGCCCGGGCCTCCCTGTGGTCATGGGCCAGAATGTCTGTGTTCAGGCTGAGCACCAAGGATTCCCGTAGCCCCCTCTGTTGTCAGCCCAGCCACAGGGAGTTACTCATGAGTTCACAAGTGTTGCCATCATTGGAAGGCCACAGGATGCTCACAGCAGTTTGCATCTTTGGTTTTAACAAGTGAAGCTTTTGTCCATTAACACAGTTGCACCAAAATGAGTTCTCCACAATGAACATCAGATCCCGCGAGGGTTTGGGTGTAGAGACCATGGTCAACTTCGGCATTAAAGTGGGGGATCAACTGAACTTGAAACACAAGCTGGTAAAGGGGTGTGGCAAGGAGTTGGTAACGCTGAGACAAGACACCTGGCTCCAAACTGGGCTCCACATTGGGGTCTACACCTGGGTCCACACCAGGGTTCACACCAGGGTCCACACTTTGCTCCACACTTCAGTCCACACCTGGTTTTATACCTAGATCCACATTAGAGTTCACACTGGGCTCCAAGCCTGGGTCCACACCTGGGTCCACACCAGAGTCTACATCAAGGCCACACCTCAGTCCACACTGGAGTCTACACCTGAATGCAAACCTGGCTCCATGTTTGGGTCCACATTGGGTTACACACCAGGTTCCAGACCAGGGTCCACACTAGGGTCCACACCAGGTCCACACTGGGGTCCACACCAGGGTCTGCACCTGGGTCCACACTGAGGTCACATCAGGCTGCACGCCTGGGTCCACATTTGGGCTCACAATGGGTTCACAACTCAGTCTACACTGGGATCTATACCTGAGTCCACACTAGGCTCTATACTTGGGTTCACAATGCGTCCACACCTCAGTACATACTGGAATCACACCAGGCTCCGCATGAGGGTCCACACCTGGGTCTGCACCAGGGTACACATCTGGCTCTGCACCTGGGTCCTCACCAGGCTCCACACCTGGTTCACACCAGGGTCCACACTTGGGTTCACACCAGGTCCACATCAGGGTACACATCTGGGTCCTCACCTGGGCCCACACTTGGGTTCACAATGGGACCACACCAGGGTCCACACCAGGCTCCACACCAGTGTCTACACTTAGTCCACACTGGGGTCACACCAAGCTCCACACCAGAGTCCACAACTGGCTCCACATTCCAGTCCACACTGGAGTCACACCTGGGTCCACACCAGGGTCCACACCGGGCTCCACACCATACTCCCAAAGCTGCCAGGCTCAGATGTCCCATCATAGGATGAAGGGACAAGGGAGCAGACCAAAACCCTTCTGATGCTCAAGGGACACCCCAAGGACACTGGGGGGCACTGTCGGGGATGGTATCACTCTCAAAGCATCTGACACATTGACCCCCTGCTTCTAGAACCCCTTGGATTGCCTTGGACATCCCAGAATCTCTTTCTAAGCAACTGCCTGGGGGTCAGAGTTTATGGGGTTTGTTCATCTGGGAAGTTCTGTGGCTGCATTCAGATGTGGGTCAGAAATGTGCTTACACATCCCGGGAGTGTAACCACATTGGCCTGGGCAAATGAAGCGTATCTGGGGACATCTTTAGGGGCAGCAGTCGACCAAAGTGAGTTTTATCCCATTTACAACCTAAAAGTTATCTCTGAAGGGTTTCCAAAGAGTTCAGACTCTTAGTGAGATGGATCTGGGAAGATGTTCAATGCCCACTCCTTGAAGGAAGCTTGTGTGTTGATGGGTGAGGAGACCAAGGCACAGAGAGGACAATGAGCATCGCCACCCCGGACTCAGGTGGGTGCCACTGACCTCAAGCCAGGCTTCCCTGCTGACCATACTGTTCCCTACTCCAAGATCGGGACCCCAACACGTGCTCCTTGATGGTGCTTGGATGGCTCTGCACAGGTCATCCGCAGGCCTGTTCATTCTCATGTTGGAGCCTTCTCCTCCAGATGCACCAAGCTGTCCAGCCTGTGACCCAGACTCCTCCAGTGCAGATGCGGGGCCTGAGTCCTCACAGGTCCACGTCTGTGAAATGCCAGGTACTCGAGGTGGGAGGCCGGGGGCCTGGCCTGAGGTCCCGGCTGATGTGGCTTGACAGATTGTATCTTTCCTGTAGAATTTTCACAGTACTCCACCCAGGCTTGTGATCTTGTGGCTGCAGAACTCAATCCACATGTGGATGTCCTCTGTGCCTTGTCTCCTCCTTTGCCAAGTGGGAGTGACCAGAGGTCCACTGCAGAGGGTGTTGTCAGGAGTGGAGGAATTAATACGGGCACATCATGGTGAACAAGCCCTGTAAGCATCATGGAAATGGGAATTACTGTGGCTACATTTCCATGTGTTGATTACAGCAGAGGGAGTGCTTAACCTTCACAGAATTAGACTTCTAGACCATGCTAATTTCCAAGACACACTGAATAAAATAAATTAGCTTGAATTATTGTAGAATGAGAATCAACATAAATACCATGCCTAACCAAATGTCCCCACATCCTGCTTCCTTTGCACTGAGGAATGGACACGTGACCCAGTCCAGGTCTCAGGGGGCCTTCCTGAAAGAAGAATCTGAGGTATAAAGTGAACACGCAATAGCCAGCAGCCACCACAACACACAAGGCATAGCTGCAGGCCCAACTGGGCAAGGCCCAGACAGGACAAGCACTGGCATCCCTGGACTGAGGGCTGCTGGGTTGGGCTGTGGCCACCAGGCTTTGGAAGGCTCTGTATCTCCCCAAGGAGCCCAGACTCTGTCCCTGGCAAGAAAGGCAAAGGGATGGCCAAGGACAGGCAGAGGACACACAGACAAGTGACCTGGAGAGGCTAGTCACCCTGTTTTAAAGTACAGAAGACCAAGATGCAAAATCTGGTCCAACCCAAGCAAACAGTGAATGCAGGACTCAGTCCAAACTTCTGGCACCAGAGCCCGACCCAGGGCCAGGGCAGACAGCTGATACTCCGGGGCACGTGAGTCCATGTTCCTGCCAGAGAAGCTGCCAAAATCTCCCTGCTCTGATGACCCACTAAGTCCCCTGGTGCCCTGAAGCCTCAGCACTGCCTGTCCTCTAGGTCACACTGTAGGATTATGTGATCATGGGGTCCCTTCCACCTTTCTGGTTCCTAAATCTTCATAGAACAAGCCCAGAAGGCCCATATAGCACTAAGTCCACACGTCAGAGTATGTGGCACGATGCCACTGCAGGTGGGAAGGCGTGGCGGACTGCCAGTCCCTCGTTTTGAATTAGCCATGAAATATTAAAAATAAAGAAATAGAACTTTTCTAGCAGACGAATTTGAAGAAGGAAAAAGAGGGAAGAAAATAGGTTTGGGTAATCTCCAAGGCCTCCACTGAGCTGTGTCTGCCAGGGGTGGCCACTCTTCACCAGGCTCTCCCAGAAAGCAAGACCATGGCCCTCACTTTGAGCATGAGGCTGAGTTACCCATGAGGCTTAGGGGATGTGTCCCTTGGCTCAGGTGCTGAGGATTCCTTTACCACAGTGGTCCCCAACCTTCTTGGCACCAGGGACCAGTTTCCTGGAAGACAATTTTCCCACGTGTTAGATTCTCATAAGAAGTGTGCAGCCTAGGTGCCTCACATGTGCGGTTCACGATAGAGTTCACTCTCCTCTGAGAATCTAATGCTGCCACTGATCTGACAGAAGGCAGGGCTCAGGCAGTAATGCCAGTGACAGGGAGCAGCTGTAAATATAGATGAAGCTTTGCTTGCTCGCCAGCCGCTCACTTCCTGCCGTGCGGCCGATTCCTAACAGGCCACAGACTGTCACCGATCCATGGCCCAGGGGCTGGGGACCCCTGCTTTGCCACACACATGCGATGAGGATGTGGCTTCCCTCCCATGTGTCTACAGAGAATGGCCACAGGTCACTCTGAGTATGAGGCACCCATGGGCAGAACAAGGGATTCAGGAATGGCCATGTGAGCACCCTCTATGTGAGGAGTCTGTCAGTAAGGCCAGCCCTTGGGCACAGAGAGCTCATGCTTAAGACAAGGCTGCCTGGAAGTTGGTTCTGACCTCTGTATTATGAAGCGAGGCATGGTGTCACCTTGAAGCTGCCCTGCATGTTGGCTCCAGTGTTTTAACATGGCTTACTCTCAGCAACCCAGTATCTGGGGCAGAGGAGGTGCCACCTTTCGGTGACCAGGGCAGCATGGAGGGGGAAGAGCCTTGGGGAGCTGTACTACATCTGGGGAATGTAGGACCTCCTATTTGCAAATTGTGAACTGTATCCCAGGAGAAAACACCAAGTGTGATGAAGACCATCTGCCTGTGCATGCTGGCTCCTGGGTGTCCTCCCCACGAGTCCCACCAACAGTGCATGTATGGTTGGGTTCCCTGAGCTCAGCCTCCCAGGTAGGAGTCCAAAGACTGAGGGACATGGGACCTGCTACTGCCCCCGCCCTCCTCCCTCCTCCTTTGCGCAGCCTGGGCTCGCCCTCCATTTGCACTGCCAGTCTGCGCTCTATTTGTCACAGACATGAAAGGAACCACTGAGAGTCCTCTCCTGGGAAACCACCCCTTCTTCCTGTTAACAGCACCTGCTATCCATGCACCTTAAAGCATCCTCCTAGATGTAATGCAAGTGTGAAAATGTCATGAACCTTCTCTCCCGATTCCCCTGCCTGGAGGACCTTTGACAACCCAGCACAACCAGAACATTCATGTGCAAAGGCCACCTCAACTGAAGCTTCAATGCAGGGATGGCCCAGGAAGAAAGCCCATGGGGACAAGGCACCTGAATCACTAAGTGACACCAAAAATATTTCTGTGAGAAGCTTTTGCTAAGAAGTTGTGAGCATCTTGGAGTAAGAAGAAACATGGTGTGGAAGGGACTTGCCACCAAGTCTCTTTGCTGCCTGATCCAATCTCACCCAACCTGGTCCAGGATAATGCATGGGAAGCCCATCACCTGGGAAGATCCATCAGCTGGGAAGACTCATCACCTGGGAAGAGTCATCCTGAGAAGACCCATCACCTGGAAAATTCCAACGCCTAGGATTAACCCAACATCTGAGACGACCCATTACCTGAGAAGCTCTGTCACCTGGGAAGACTCAACATCTGGGCAGCCTCATTGCCTGGGAAGTCCCAGTGTCTGGAAAGCCTCATCACCTGGGAATACCTGTCACTTAGGAGTGACCACAGCCCCCTGCCTGGCCGTCCAACATCTCCATGCTCTGCCTACCTCTCCCTGGGTTTCCCAGACACCCAAACTCAGAGCCTCTTCTTGTCCTGCACAGCTGATCCTGGTCACAAATAGTGGCAAGGTCAAAGCTGAATCACTAAGGAATAAGGTGGGGGGGGGCTACTTTTAAACTGTCTGTTGATTGAACCAAAAGCAGGTGAAATGACTTAGCAGAGTTCAGAGAAGATGGACCAGCCAGCAGGCTCCACCAACTGGGAGGTGGGTAGACCCTTTCCATTGGGCCCACCTACCCTCATCAAGGTCATGTTCCCTGAGCTCGGCATGGTCCTGTGACAACGCATCAACACAGAAGCTGTGCTAGGGTCCTGTGCCCTTCCTAGGGTTAGAACATACATTCAGGAGGTGATGTAACCACTGTGTGCAGACTTGTCGCGGGCACAGGGAGCACATCACAGCCTCACCTCCCCAAGCTGTGGCGATGCAACATTGAAATCATGCTCCCTCTGTCCCTTGCCATTCTATCCCCAAAGTTGCCCGTTTGCACAAGGTCAGGATGGGCTGCTTTGTTGTAAACTATGTCTGTGACCCCCATGTCTGTGCTATGTCTGTGACCCCCATGACAGAATGGTTCACCGTGTCCTTCCTGTGGCATTTGACATCAGCAGTTAAGTCAGGACCCAGAAATAAGGATAACATATGAGTCTTTGCATTTTTATTTATTTTTTATTTTTATTTTTTATTAATCAGTATTTTTTATTATGGTTTTGTGGGGTACAGTTAAGGGTTAGGTGTACAATTACGTTTCATTCAGGCACCCTGTTGATAAGAGGTGTTTTCCCATCCCCAGACAGATATTTGCTACTGTTAATCCCATCCCCCTCCCCCCCATAGTTTCCCAGTACCATCAGTCATTTTCTTATAGTACTACATTGGATGTTCAATGTAATGAGTGAGAACATGCGATTTGGATCTTTGTTTCTGTGAGAGGTCACTCAGTATTATAGACTCTAGTTCCATCCAGGTTGCTGCGAAATTCATGATTTTGTTCTTTTTTATGGCTGCGTAGTATTCCATCGTGTATATGTAGCACATTTTTTTAATCCAGTTCTCTTTTGATGGGCAGCATGGTTGTTTCCAGGTTCTGCTATTGTGAACAATGCTGCGATAAACATACGTGTGCAGGTATCTTTTTTATAGAGTGATTTGTGTTCTTCAGGATATATTCCCAGTAGGGGGATTACAGGGTCATATGGAAGGTCAATTTTTAGAGCTTTTAGGAAGTGCCACACTGCTTTCCACAGAGGTTGCACTTGTTTACACTCCCACCAACAGTGTAGAAGTGTTCCCTTTTCGCCACACCCTCTCCAGCAGCTGTTATTTTTTGAGTTATTGATAATTGCCATTCTGACTGGAGTTAGGTGGTATCTCAGTGTGGTTTTGATTTGCATCTCCCTGATGATTAGTGAGGTTGAGCATTTCATCATGTGTTTGTTGGCTGCTTGAATGTCTTCTTTTGTGAAGTGTCTGTTCATATCTTTTGCCCATTTTATAATGGGGTTGTTTGTTTTCTTCTTTTCAGTGCATTTCAGTTCCTTGTAGATCCAGGATGTTAAGCCTTTGTCAGACCTAGAGTTGGTAAATACATTTTCCCAGTCTGTAGGCTGTCTCCCTGCTCTCTTGATGGTTTCTTTGGCTTTGCAGAAGCTTGTCAGTTTAATAAGGTCCCATTTGTCTATCTTCTCTCTTAAGTCCTGTGGGTTTTGGGTTTTGTACAGGAATTGGATGCCAGTTCCGATTTCCATGAGAGTATTTCCTTCCTTTTCTAAGGTTCTTATGGTTTGAGGTTTTACATTTAGGTCTCTGATCCATTTGGAGTTAACCTTTGTGCATGGGATAGATAGGGGTCCTGTTTCAATCTTCTGCATGTGGTCAGCCAGTTTTCCCTGCACCATTTACTGAATAGGTTCTCCTCTCCCCATTGGTAGGTGGTGGGGGCTTTGTCGAAGATGAGTTGGTTGAGAAATTGAGGTTTTGCTTCTGGAATCTCAATTCTGTTCCATTGATCTATATGCCTGTCCCTGTACCAATACCAAGCTGTTTTCATGATTGTAGCTTTATAGTAAAGTTTGAAGTCTGGTATTGTGATACCATCTGCTTTGGTTTTTTTTGCTGAGGATTGTTCTGGCTATTCTTGGACGTTTGTGTTTCCATATGAATTCCTGTGTTGTTTTTTCTAGGTCTGAGAAGAATGTTGTTGGTAATTTAATGGGTATTGCATTGAATTTGTAGATTGCTTTGGGTAAGATGGACATCTTCACAATGTTGATTTTTCCGATTCATGAGCATGGGATATTTTTCCACTTGTTCGTGTCAGATTTGATTTCTTTGAGCAGTGTTTTGTAATGTTCATTGTAAAGGTCTTTCACGTCTCTGGTTAGGAAGATGCCAAGGTTTTGTTTTGTTTTGTTTTGTTTTTGTGGCTATTGTGAATGGAATTGTGTTTTTTATTTGGGTTTCTGTTTGTTTATTATTGGTGTAGAGAAATGCGATTGTCTTTTGTACATTTATTTTGTATCCTGAGACTTTGCCAAAGGCTTTTATCAATGTAAGGAGGCCTTTGACAGATTCTCTTGGGTTGTCAAGGTACACCATCATATCACCTACATAGAGAGATAACTTGACTTCCTTTTTCCTATTTGAATACCTCTGATTGCCTCCTCTTCTCTGATTGCTCTAGCCAGGACTTCCAATACTATGTTGAACAGGAGGGGAGAGAGTGGGCATCCTTGTCTAGTTCCAGTTTTCAGGGGAATTGGTTCCAATTTTTGTCCATTTAGGAGTATGCTGGCTGTGGGTTTCTCGTAGATGGCTTTTACTATTTTGAGGTATGTTCCCCATATGCCTAGATGTTCAAGGGTTTTTATCAAGAAGGGGTGCTGGATTTTATCAAAAGATTTTTCTGAATCTAATGATATGATCATGTGGTTTTTGTTTTGACATCTGTTGATGTATTTAATTACATTTATGGTTTTACGAATGTTGAACTAGAATTGCATGCCAGGAATGAAGCCAACTTGGTCATGGTGGATGATTTTTGAGATGTATTGCTAAATCCGATTTGCTAGGATCTTGTTGAGAATTTTAGCAACTATGTTCATCAAAGATATTGGCCTGTAGTTCTCTTTCTTTGTTGGATCTTTACCTGGCTTGGGTATCAATGTGATGTTGGCTTCGTAAAATGATTTGGGGAGAGTTCCATCTTTTTCAATCACCTGGAATACCTTCAGTAGGATTGGTATCAGTTCCTCCTTGAATGTCTTGTAGAATTCTGCTGGAAAGCCATCTGGACCAGGACTTTTTTTTTGTAGAAAGTTTTCTTATTACGTAGTCGATTTCCTTGATTGTAATTGGTCTATTTAGGGTCTCAATTTCTTCTTGTTCCAACCTAGGTAGGTTGTGTGATGTCAGAAAGTCCTCCATTTCCTTATGGTTTTGAAGTTTGTTTCCATACAAGTGTACGTAGTAGTCTCTAATGATCTTTTGTATTTCTTCAGGGTCAGATGTGACTTCATCTTTTGTGTTTCTGATTATGCTTATTTGGTTTGTTTCTCATTTTTTCTTGGTCAGTCTAGCTAGGGACCATCAATCTTGTTTATCCTTTCGAAGAACCAGCTTTTTGTTTCATTGATTTTTTTGTATTATCTTTTTGTCTTCTATGTCCTGAATTTGGGCTTTTATTTTGGTGATCTGGATTCTTCTGCTGAAATTAGGGTTTTTATGGTCTTGCTTTTCCAGCTTCTTTAGGTGGCTTGTTAGGTTGTGAATTTCTGTTCCCTCCATTTTTTTCATGTGTGTTTGTAGAGATATAAATTCCCCTCTTACTACAGCTTTCAGGACATCCCAGAGATTTTGGTAAGATGTTTCTTCATTTTCATTTGTTTCCAGGTATTTTTTGATCCCTGTTTTGATTTCGTCGTTGACCCAGGAGTTGTTTAGCATCATGCTGTTTAGTTTCCATGTCTTTGTGGGTTTTGGGGGGACTTTGTTGATGTCAATGTTTATTGTTATTCCACTGAGGTCTGAGAAGGTGTTTGGTAGAATTTCGGTCCTTTAAATTTGCTTATGCTTGATTTATGGCCGAGTATGTGGTCTATCTTAGAATATGTTCCATGTGGTGATGAGTAGAATGTGTATTCTGTGGTCTTTGGATGGAGTGTTCTGTAGGTATCAATTAAGTCCATTTGGTCCAAAGTCACATTGAGGTTCCGGATCTCCTTGTTGATTTTTTGTCCTGCTGATCTGTCTAGGGTTGTGAGTGGGGTATTAAAGTCCCCAGTTATGATAGTGTTAGAGTCAATATCTTTCTTTAGTTTTCCAAGAAGTTGCTTTATGAAAGTTGGCGTTATGCACCTATGTTGGGTGCATATATGTTTAGGATAGATATTTCTTGTTGATGGATTGAGCCTTTTATCATTATGTAGTGGCCTTCTGTATCTTTTTTTGATTTTTAATAGCTTGAAGGGTACTTTGTCTGAAATTAAGATCGCTACTCCTCCTTTCTTTTGTATTCCGTTCACCTGAAAGTTTGTTTCCCATCCTCTTACTTTGAGTCTGTGGGTGTCCTTTCTAGTGAGGTGAGTCTCTTGAAGGCAGTAGACTGTTGCCTGATGATATTTTATCCATTTTGCTATTCTATGTCTTTTCAGTGGTGCATTTAGTCCATTCACATTTAGGCTAATAATTGAAATGCAAGAGTTGATCCCTGTCATAAGGTTCTTATAGAGTTGTTCCTGTTTATTTGTTGTCTTTCTTTGGGTTTTGGAGTTGGTTCATGTGTGTGTGTGTTTTTAATCTTTTGCCTGTACTCTTGTGAAGAATGCTGTTGTTCTTTTTTCTTTTTCTTCTGTGTTCAGTACTGTCTTAAGTGTTTCTTGTAGGGGTAGTCTGGTGGCAGCGTAGGTTCTTAGGGATTGGATGTCTGGAAAAGATTTCAATTCTCCCTCACTAATGAAGCTTAGTTTGGCTGGGTAGGTTATTCTTGGTTGAAATTGTTTCTCTTTTAGAACTTTGAAGATAGGACTCCAGGCTCTCCTGGCCTGAAGGGTTTCTGTGGATAAATCTGCTGCTATTCTAATTGGTTTTCCCTGGTAGGTAGTCTGGCCTTTTTCTCTTGCTGCCTTTAGGATTTTTCCTTTCATAGCTACTTTGTTTAGGCGAATTATTATGTGTCTGGGAGTTGGTCTTCTTGTTTGTTGTCTTGCAGGGGTTCTCTGCATCTCTTGTGTTTGAATATTTTCATCCTTAATGAGGTGAGGGAAGTTTTCTTGAATGATTTCATGAAATGTTTGTTCCAGTGTGGCTTCTGTTTCTCTTTCTGCCTCAGGAAGCCCCATTATTCTTAGGTTTGGTCTCTTGAAGTAATCATTCATCACTTGTAGGTTTTGTTCTGTCTTTTTGAGCTTCTTTTCTATGCTTTTGACAGTCTGGGTTAGTTCTGTGTTTTGGTCTTCGAGCTCTGAGATTCTTTCTTCTGCTTGACTGATTCTGCTTTCCATGCTTATTAGTCTGTTGTTCATTTCCATCACAGTATTTTTACTGCTGTCATTTCTGACAACAGCTCCTTCCTATTTTCCTCTTGTCTCTCCTCAATTTTTCAAATTCTCTCCATTAATGTCTTGATGTCTGGGTTTGTTGCATGTAGCCAGTCATTTGGGGACTCTTCATTGTCTGTGTTCCAGAATCTGTTTTCTCAGTGTCTGATTTCCCAGGGGTCTGTGTAAGACCTCTATTCTTCTTTTGGTTTTTCTTCATTTGTGCGGTTTTTCCCCCTCCCTACTTTTTCCTTCCCTCCATGTCACCGTCTTTTTAAATTCTGTTATTCAGGGGTAACAGGATTGGTTTTACTTCTGTTTGTTCAATCTCCTATTCTTTATGTATGTCCTCTTACTTTGTTCAATTCTGAAGTTGCACTGTAGGTTGGAGGTGGTCCTTTTTGCAGTTTTGAGATGTACTTAAGGGGAGAGCTGTGATTCAAAATCTGTCTGCAGGTCCTGGTATTCGCTGACAGGCGTGTGGATAATGTGGAACCCACTTCCCACTGCCCTGGAATCTGTCCGTACAGTGGGGCTGTAGGTTTACTCCCTGAAATAAAATGTGGTTAGCAGAGGGGAGAGAATGGAGCAGACAGTGGGTTGAAGAGGGGAGTGGAGAGATAGAGGAGTAAGGGGGGAAACAAACGAGTGTGCCAACAAATAGAGAGAGAGGCCTATACTGAAACAGATAAAAACAATAGACCACAGCTACAGTCGAACCAACTCTCATACAAACAAAAATAAAACATAGTGATGCTAACATACCAGCTATCCAACCACCTTATTAGTGTGCTGTTCCTTTATACAAAGACCTGGTTTACGGACCGAAGAAAAGATAAGAAAAGGAAAAGGAAAAGAGAAAAAAAAGGGAACAATACAGTAGGAATAGAATTAAGTCATTAAGCTAATAGAATCAATGAAGCACACTCTGAGACATTTCGTTTAAGTCCAATGTCCTTTCAGGTCTGATTTCTAGTTTTCTTTTCAAGCTGGTAAATTAGTTTGCAGTTAGGGTCAGTTGCCCCTGATCTGCTTGTGAAGGACAGATCAGTTCAACCTTCCTTCAGCAGTTTGGTCTATGTCTTTATCAAGCTTATTTCTCCCGTTTCGGTGTTGTTACCTTGAATCGCCAGCAGGTGGTGCTATCTCATTGCTCGTCCCAGAGTGGGTGGGGCCAGACAGGAACAAGATGGCTGCCTGCCTCCGAGCAGGCAACAGGAGCCCCACGCCGGGCGGGCAGGACAGTCTCAGACGCAGGAGAGGTGGCAGCGATCCCAGCAGATCTTCCCTGAAGCGGTTTGTTGTGGATCTCCTCGGGCCAGGTGGTGTGATGTGCTACCCTCCCAGAGGCCTTGGCGGCGGCAGTGACAGCAGCGGCGGTGGGGGGAGGGGCTGTGGCAGCTGCGGCGGGACTGTTTGCAATGCAGTAAAACCGTCCAGTCGTTGCGATGTCCTAGCGGTGGCAACGGCCGAGCTCTGTCTGAAGAGCAGGCTGCGATGCTGGGGTCCCCAGCCCCCCTGGGTGAGAGTCAGAGACCCACTGCAGATCTCCCTTGCAGAGGGCTTCAGACGCCGGGTTGCCCCATCGCCATCTTGCCGCGTCTCCCCGAGTCTTTGCATTTTTATAACCTGTGTCACATCATATGGTGAGCAAGCATATTTTTCAGGGAGCACATTTTAAGAAAAGAGCATAAACATGAACATTTGTAGGCAGTAGATCATGAGGAGAAAAGGGCCCAGCCTTTTAAAAACCAGAGAAGCTGAGGCAGCCCACCAGTAAAACCTGCTAGACCAGCCCTAGGTACAGCGACCCTGGGCCAGCATCCTAAATCTGTTGCTTCTGATTCTGTTCAAAGAAAATGATGACTGAGACAAAAGGCAACATGTGAAAACTGTGTATCTACTTAAATAGCCATCAACTGATACTTTCATATTCTTAAGACAACTTGTAGATTAGAGCCACCATTAGCTGCTGTACCCTGGCCCTGCCTGGGTCAGCATCTCCAGGGTGCACCTTGAGCCAGCCTACTTCCTGGATGCCCTGCTTGGCCACCTGGCCCTGAAGACAAGCCCGGCTCCTCCCACATGTACCATATCCCATCCCCATTCTGCCCCAGAACCTGCAAGGGCTCTTGTGAGCCTCCCCTCTTTCACCCCTAGGATGGGGCTCTCTGTACCTGACATACTGAGCCCCCAAGCCCCCGGGCCCCAGACCCTCAGGGCTCAGCTCCAGAGCCCCTTCTCGGGCAGCGCCAGGCCCTCTGCCAGTACCACTGACCAGTCTCAGACAGGGACACAGTCACAGGACATACCACTGTGGCATCAGCTGGGCCACTGATTTCATGACTGACTTCATGGGGCTACCACCTGTTCACAGCACATCTTCAGCAGGTGTTCAGGACCAGCTGAGTCTTCCTCCACACCAGGTGGAAAAACCCCTCCCTCCCTCTCTGCTCCTTGAGCACCTCCTAGGGATAGGCTTGTGACTTCTGTTTACACTGTGCTGCTACCCAGGTTATACGTTTAGAAAATTCCCAAAACAAACTGACTAAGCCCCAGCTGAAGAGCAAACCAGTCACCTGCAAACACCTGGCCTCAGAGTCCAGGTGCTTCCCCTCACAGAGGCTGCACACTGGCCCACCCCATTCCCAACCTGGGAAGCGAGGAGAGGCATGTGTCCTAAGAGTTCCCACGTTACAGAGGGCAGTGTGTAATTCCTATTGAGGCTGCAAAACCAGAGGGCTTTTGAAGAAGGAAAGGGGGAAAGTAACTGTGATTTCAAAAGAAGTCCAGTCAGATTCTGGCTCTGAGTCCGGCTCTGAGTTAGTTCAGTTCTTCTTGGACATGCCCTTGGGGCCTCAACTCCCAAAGCCCCAGAGCCCTGCTGGACAGTGTCGGGGTACCAGCCCCGACCAAAGGGGGAAGGGTTAGGACCCGCTCCAGAGAATCCGGATGGCGAGAAGAGACGACTCTGAGGCCATTTCTTCTGGGAACAGTCTGATCAGGACTGAAGCCAAATTTTATTTGGACACCTTCCAACTTATATACCATTTTTCATACCCTCCAGCAGTGTGATAATCACTTGCTGGGGGCGTACACACTCCATGATGTATATTGCGATTTACAAACTATGCATCACAAGACCATCACGAGACTTGCAGACTCCAAGCAGGCGTGCCTTACAAATCTCACATCAAGGTCACAGGTGCACAAATACAGTTCATTTAAAAGTGTCTTCCATAGTGTTCAACGAATCATTCATATTATACTCTTTGTTCTAAACCCTGATTAATACAAAAACTTTCTTAGTTAACTCTAGGTTCAATCCAAGTTCACTGACTCCAATATTTTTTAACGACCGATATTATCAACTTAACACTATACTATAATCTATTAGTTTACCTAAATGACTTAATTTTTATTTATTCCATTAACCTATTACGATTCAACATAGTGGCCTGTAATTCTACAACAATTAATTCAAAACTTATTTCTTACATGACTTATATGAGTTTCGTGATCTAGTGTTTGGACTTTAATACTATGCTACATCTCATTAAGTTAATACCTTATCATTAAATCTTATAATTATCATTGACGTATGATTTTAGAATCATAACACTATAATTCTCATTCTATTCTAATAAAACTATGACTTTAACCCAAAACTTAAATCTTTTTTCCTAGTATATTAATACATGGCTACGTGTAAAATTTCCTATTATCATATTAGAAGCAAAAACTACAGCGTTGGGAAAGTTTCGGTATACTAATCAAAGGATCTTAAAATTGGCCTACAGGAACAGGAACTAAAGTCATAATCTGAAAAAAGGAAACTTAAAAAGCTTAAACAAAACCTAAAAGTTTTCTACGAATGCTTATTACTGTTTAAATCTTTCTGATGAAAATTATATCGTTTTAAATGAATGTTTTATCCGAACAAGTCTATTCTAAAAATCAAATAGTGTCTGCTACACTCTTGGATAATGGACTGCGCAGTTACTATGGAAATGGCCACGGGCTGAAGCAAGCAGTTTCGGCATGTAAGGAAACTAGAAAAACGTCCTGAAGAAAAACGCCCTGCCCGGCTAAAAGGTGGGGCAATAAAACTATTATAATTTAGTTTCTAATCTTAATGCTAGGAGGAACTACCTTTGGGAACAAGAGCTGAAGAAAAACGCCCTGCCCGGCTAAAAGGCGGGGCAATAAAACTATTATGATAATTTAATTTCTAATCCTAATCCTAGGAGGAACTGCCTTTGGGAACAAGAGCTGACTCACCAGTCTACCAGGAATAGAAGTTAAAAAATATCTAGAAAGAAGTAATCTTTAGAAAGGACAAGGTCATTCTGCTGTATAAACTTTCATCAGGCGTATAGAGATTTTACTTATAAGTTTTACTGCCATGTGTGCACGCTGGTCACCAATCACACGCCAATATTATAGGTATAACTGACATCCTATGTCAGAGGCGATCTTCCAGATGGGCCTTTACAGGCCTCAGCCATGTAGCTATAGATGTTGGCTCCCAACAGGACAGGGCCATACTCAAGGGACACAGGCCTAGTGCAGTCAGCAGAAGGGCTGTCCAGGGAGAGCTCAGGAGAGACTGAGAGTGATTCACATGCTGGCTGGACACGCTGAACAAAGCCCAAGAGACAGAAAGAGAGAAACATACAGGGAACTAGATAGGCAGAGACACACAGAGAAAGGGTGAGAGAGACAGAGAGATGGATAAAGACAGGGAGAGCGAGAAAGATGAATAGAGTTAGAGAGACAGAGACATAGTGAGACAGAGAAATAGAAAGAGATACACAGAGATAGAGACAGAAAGATAATGAGACAGAGAAAAATAGAGATGAAGACAGAGAAACAGAGAAACAGAGAGATAGAGATGAAGACAGAAATAGAGGAACGCAGAGACAGAAAGAGTGTGACATATTAGGGATAAACAGAAAGAGATTGCAAATGACAGAGGCACAGAGATAGAATCAGAGAGACACACAGGGAGAAACAGGGAGATTGTGAGATGTCAGTCTAATTCCCCACCTTTGCTTTACCAGTGAAATCCCTAGCTCTGTTTAATTTGAGGGAAGAGTAAGAAGGGCATGGGGGAGACCTAGAGACAAGGGCACAGCCAGGAGGATAGAGTATGTGGGGGGAGAGGCCAGGGCCTTAAGCAGTATACCCCTCACCCTTTTAGGACACACCTCTACCCTCTGTGTCCTGTCCCCTCACCATGTTTCCCCAGACAAACTTCAGCACACACATAATGCCCCTGCATGTGCCTGTGTCTGGGACCCTTATGGTGGGTGGCCCTTAACTCCCTGAGTATGCAGCTGAAGCCCAGGGACTCTGGCACAGGGGCAGGGCTGGGTCCTCTCAAGACCAATATCTACTCAGAGCCACAGGGAGGAGGCACCCTGGGAAGATTTACCAGGAGCCCTTGTTCTGATGGTATGGCACCGCCCAGAGTCATTCGAGTCACCCACATCTGCATGGAGATGAATGTGGGACAGGCTCAGGGGAATAGGAGTGAGCCCCAGGCTCTGGGGTAGATCAGGGCAGGAATTTTTGTGGAAAACCTCAGCAAAACAGGCTCAGCCTTCCTTCCCAGTGACTTCTGGAACCAGTGTTAGCCAGACAGCCTATAGATAGGTCAAGCACTTAAATAAAAGAGGAAGAAAGGAAGGAAGAAGAGAGGGAGGAGGGGGGAGAGGGGGAGGGAGGGAGAAGAGAAGAATGGTGATGTAATTCTAAATGGGACCATTAATGCTTTCTTAAAATTCCCTTCAGATTTTGGGGTACAAAGAAAGGTAAGGGGCTTCTGAGCCTGATGCCACTGAAAGCAATAAGAATGTATCTAACAATAATGTATCTACTAAGATCATATTTACTAAGGTATCTACTGAGGATGTTTCTACAAATAATGTATGTACTAACAATGCATCTACTAAGAATGAACCTAATAAGAATGAATCAACTAAGAATGCATCTACTGACAATGTGTCTACTAAGAATGCTTCTCAAGGGAAACGAGAGCTAGCAACTCACCTTTCAAAGTTTTCTTTCTATAAAGCATGCTTGAAGACCTGGGAAAGGACCAATAAGAAAGAAATTTTAGCCGGGCTCGGTGGCTCAGCCTGTAATCCCGCGCTTTGGGAGGCTGAGTGAGTGGATTGCCTGAGCCCGCGGGTTCGAGACCCGCCTGGCAGCAAGACCTCATCTCTACAATTCAAAAATCAGCCGGGCGTGGTAGCGCATGCTGTAATTCCGGCTACTCGGAAGGCTGAGGCGGAAGGATGAGCCCAGCAGGTCGAGGCTTGGCCGGGAGAGCCACTGCACTCCAGTCTGGGCAACAAGTGACTCCAACTCAAAAAAAAAAAAGAAAGAAATTTTAAAAGCCTGAGCACAACATTTTTATTTGCTCTAGTTATTGTTCTTTTGCATTGAAATGCATCAGTAAAATACCAGATCTGAGAACTTCTATTACAGAAGTACACTGAAATATAGTATTAATTTTACAAATATGTTAAGCCATTGCTTTAAATAAAATTTAACTCACTAAGTGGTTTGGTCTTGCAGCACAGAGAAAATAGCATCACCGTTTGCCAGTCCAGGGTCCCAGCAGACAGCCCAGCCTCCCACTTCCTCCCCGGACTTTGGTTATTTTAAAACCAAAATTCTACTTTGATAACGTAATACTCTTATCTGATATTTGGGTGTCGTTACTGAATGTGACACACATATTCCAGACTTCTAAAGTCACGGGAGACATCAAGGAGAAAAGTCCCTGCTTTTTAATTCCCCAATTTAGCATTTTGCATCACAAGCCAAATCTTAAAACTGAGCAGTGGAACTCACATGGGGAGACAGCCTGTGGGCTATTTTAATAGTCAAGGTGGCAGAAACCTTGCTGGGCGCAGTGACCCCAAACCCACCTTGGTACCCTCCCCTAAAGGACACGGCTGTTCTTGGGCTCCCTCCTGTGGGTGCCTCAGGGAATGAGGGAAACAACACCTTCCAAAAAAAAGAAATTAGGCTTTCCCACTGCCAACTGGGCCAGGGCACCTGCGTGTCTCAAGCAGGGTGTACAAGGTAAGAGAGATGCCAGGACTGCAAAAAGAAATTCATGGCTCCACCTGGATTAGATCTCAGAATAAAAAGAGGGAGCTATCTTTGGCAACTCCCTCCAAGAGATCAATCTTTTCAGAATGAAGAACTGATTAGCATTATCTGTATATCCGGCAAAGAAAGAACGCAACAAGCATGTATGTTCAGGTCAGAGCGATTGCTCACTTTCCTTAGCCTCAGGTGTTTTCAAAAACTGACACTCCACACACCCAGGACAGGCGTATATCTACAGCTGCTTGGCAGGGACTCTGTGAGGACACAGGAGAAAGAAGTTTCAAGAACATGGAAGGTGGGTCAGCCACATCTTAGGAAGGACAGGCACGGCATGTGAAGACAATGCATTATTCTCAGGGCATCTTAATCCTGGTAGCAGATGCAGCCGCCCTCTTACTGAGGAGAATGTGTCCATGTTTCAAGGAAATGGTCTTTGCACATGGAGGCTTGGGGTGGGGAACACACTGTTATGTGCATTCAGAGCTGGGAACAACCGCATTCACAAAGTGTCAATTACTGGATCAGTGTAAGTTTTTCGAAGAACGTTTCTAGTCACATGTACTTAGGAGTCTAATTTTGCATTTTATTGCTGATCCTTGACTGGGGAGTTGGGGGACAGACTATCCAAGTCTCCTGGGGCTTTTGCTGGGGTGATCGATCACTGTAGCCTGGGTCTCATGTCCTGGGTGGTCCCGACCAAGCCTATCCCTCACAAGTTAAGGTCAACCCACTGACAGGAAGAAACAGAACCACTTAACACATCTGCAACTGCTGGAGGGGACACCTCTAAACTAGTACAACCGAACCAAGATGAAAATCTAGTTTTAATAAAAATACTATATAAAGTACCATGTAGAGGTTCAAAAAATGTTAACATCAACTAGCAACAGAGACTGGCTTCACAGAATCTCAAATGTGAAGAATCTCTAAGGATGTCAGTCAACCACAAGCTAGTGCCATCTCACAGGGTTACATGCTGGTGTTGAGTGACTGACTGCCTGTGAAACAGGGTGTCTGGTATTGAGGACCACTTTCCTAATGGGTATTGATCAGCAAGAGCTCAGAATGGAACCTGGTTGAGGGGAAGATTAGAATAATGGCCCTGAGGTGACTCTTCTAGGCGGGAGGAGGAGTCTTGTGATGTCTCTTAAGTGCACCAGGCACTCCAAGGTCACCTCTCACCTCATTTGCACAAAGCTCTTCAAATACCCAAAGAGCAGGCAGGGCTGAGGAGAAGGGGCTGAAGGAACAGGGAGAACAGGGCATGCTGGGAAGGGGTCCTGTCTCTCCACAACGGAAGCAGCTCCTGTAAATACTTAATAAGCAGTTCTTGGAAAACAGAGGGTGTCAGTTCTTGTGGATTCACTAATAGGCATGCTTTTAACGGTTACATGGGGCAACCTCCTCAGGTCCCCTCCCACTGTGGGAGCTTTTCTGTTCTCTCAATAAATCTGCTTTCAAAAAAAAATAGTTACATGACTCTCAGACTTCATGAAAACAGCACCCCAAACCCCATGTTCCTATTTGATAACTTCTTATGTGGGATCCAAGGAGAACCCCTTATAACTAGGGCAGTTCCCTCCATGCTGCCTGGCACTGTAGCTGGTCCTGGGACATGTACATGACTTTTTTGTAAATGTTAACACTGTGTGTGCATTTGTAGGGAGAGGACTCCTGGCCTGGCCTGTGTTTAACAGGGCTGTGATGTCCCATCACTCAAGTGGGCTCCATGGAAGGTGACCTTCCTCTTCTCCTCCGTCCTCTCCTCCCTCCCCTCTCTCTTCCTCTCCTTCTCCTCTTGCTAGATGAGCACATTTAATGAAGAAGCCATGGTGTATTGACTGAAGCTCACTGCCCCTTAGGAACGTGAGAGCCAGGTCTTGGGCAGGGCTGGGCCTGCTCCATATGGTGGCATTTCACCTCGAAGAGTGTGACAGCCCCCTAAAACAAGTGCACAGGAATGATGACTTGAGTGTCCTTTGAAATGAAGGATGATGGAAGAGACGCCTATTTCACACTGCATGAAAGTGAATGAAACCTATGGAGAGAAAGCCAAGGAGAGCATTTGACATGCAGGGAGCCACACTGTCTGAGCCATGAGCCCCGAGGACGGCTGCCATCTTCCACAGCCCCACTTACCCACAGTCCTGCACTGCCAGCTGTCACCCGGGGAAGGACACAAGTGCCTCTCCTCAAAGATCAATTTTTAAAAGTAATTTTAATTATACTTTTTACAGAAAACTCCTTGATTACACAGACTCACATCCTATGTGAAATGAATTAATATACACCCAAAACCAAAACTACACTATGTTCTGCTTAAATACTTGCATTCAAATCTCTCAAGTTACTTTTAAAATTATAAGCACATATGGAATTCCCTTTGTTATTCTAAAATTTCTAGCCCATAGAGTGATGGTTCTTATTGATGGTGGGACTGTATCCACCCTGGGATCTGGCTAATGCCCCTGTTCTTTGTACATGGGACCCAGTTGCACAGGCCCATTCTTCACATGATAAATATTCATGGCTCCTCCAGAGCTTATAGAATATGCATTTTTAGCCACTCCATTCATGTGGGATCCAAGGGGAACCCCTTATAACTAGGGCTGTTCCCTCCATGCTGCCTGGCACTGTAGCTGGTCCTGGGACATGAGCATTCAGCATAGGCTCCTGTTCCCTGTGTCCTCTCTGGAAATGCCTGTTCCTGGCTTCTGGCCGGAGGCTGTGCCTCCCAGCCTGTCAGGATGGCCACTCCATTGGCTGCAGCCCTCATGAGAAACAGAGCTCCTGTCCAAACTGGGAACCTCACAATTCTTCAGTGACAGGCTTGACAGGCTTGTGACTGAATTTCTCTTTATCATAAGGCTTCCCTTAGGGGTTAGGGAACATTTTTTGTCTCCTCCTCCTGTTCGATTTGAGACATAATCCAACCATTTAATAGCCCCGCCGTGATGCTCACAACCCTACTGGGGAAGCACCTCGGTATGTGGGGCATGGGGGTACCCTTTGCCTCTTCATGTCTGCAGTTATGCCCATCTCCTGTGTGCTGGTGTGTGGTGCCAGGCAGGTGCTCTTTTGAGCCTGGTGGACTGAGTGTGCTGTTTTGCCAATGCACCCTCCCTTGGTCCTGGTAGTGGCTGCAGCATGAGTGATGACTCAACTCCTGCGGGCCCTGACATGCCATCGCCTTGCCTAGGCTGGGAGGGCTCAAGACACCAGGGTGGTGCCTCCTCTGAAAACATCTGATGGAGTCTCAGGCTGCCTACCATTCTCCCCAGGCCCCATCGCTCTCAGTTCTTCCTCACGCTTTCCCTCCCAGGCCAGGAGACATTGGGGTACACTGGTTCTGCTGCCTGTTCTCTCACTCCTCCCCAGCATTTTTTTTTGGTCCTTTTTAACTTCTTTTTTAGAGACAGTGTCTGGCTGTCACCCAGGTTGGAGTGTATTCACAGAATGCTGGCTCAGTGCAGCCTCAACCTCCTTGGCACAAGTGATCTTCCTGCCTCGGCCTCCTGAGCAACTGGAACTACAGGCTTGCACCACTATGCCCAGCTACAGTTTTGAAAAATTTTTGCAGAGAGAGGATCTCACTGTTGCCCATGCTGGTCTTGAACACCTGCTCTCAAGCGATCCTCCCACCTCAGTCTCCCAAAATGCTGGGATTACAGACATGAGCCACCACCCCCACCCTACCCGCCATTCTTTCTGACAAGAATAATAATATCTCCATTCTAGGAACAGTATTAAGTGCTTTAATTTTTTACTCACAAAAAATTTGAGAAAATTGTTATCACTATCTTTGATATCTCCCCTATGCAGCAGAGGAAACTGAGATGTAGAGAAGTTCATTGGTCACTTAGGGCACCAAGTCCTGGGCTCCATTGTCCAGCTGCAGACCAACATCAGCCTCCAGGATGCTGTGCTGCCCTTAGGCGTCACAAAATGCTATGAGGTAGAGATAGTTATAAAGCTTGTTCTACAGATGGAACATGACACAGTTTGCCCAGACTCACCTGTCAGTGGGAGAGCTGGGATGCATCGGATGAATCTGCCCCCTGGACCATGGGCTGCCCACTGCAGACTGCGAGCATGGCAGCCTGCCCCACCCACTAGCCTTTGCAGATCAGGATTTCCTGGCACTCAGGACACATGTGCACCCCATGTGCAGGTCTGTGGCTGCTTTCATGCTGCAGCAGCAGAGTTGAATAGATGTACAACCAAGACAAGAATGCCCACAAAGCCTGGAATGCATACCCCTGGTCCTTTCCAGCACACGTGTGCTGACCCCCCCCCCAACTCTAACCACCAGGCTACACTGCTCCCTCTCTGTGGCAAGCCTTGACCATGGACAGAAGCTTTCCTCTCTATTCTGTGGAGGAGCACCCAGGGCCTCTCTGCCAAGTGTGATGTCCTGCAAAGGAAGATGTGCAGTGCCTCCTCCTGCTTTGGGGTAGCAGCTGCCATCATGACTGAATCTCTGGGGTGAAGGAGGGCGATGTAAGGGTGTATGAGACGTGTGGTATTGACACGTGCAAGAGTGCTACCTCCCTCACACCTGTTTCAGGCTCAATATGGGGGGATACAGGACCCCCAGCAACATCCTGACAGAGGACCTCACACCCTGACCACCAAACCTGCCGACAGACAGTTGTCACTGAGCTCTGTGTCCTTTGGGATCAGCTCTTTCCAGGGGGTGTGCAAATTTTTTCTCAAACAGGATATTGGCATACTCACCCTACCAATATTCCAGACAGGCTCAGTGTCCCACCTTAGGACCACACTTATACCGCCTATCCTAGCCACAGGGGCTCACTTCAGAGTCCTATGGCTGTGTGGGAGTGTAGCACAGGCCAGTAAGCAATATCAGCACGTCCTCTTCAAGTGGAGGGGCAAGAAGTGCTGAGGAGGGTCATGTCCACACAAAGAGGAGCTTAATCAACTGGATTTCTCCCAATTAGGCGTGCAAGGTCCTTATATTTTTGCAAGCCTCAGACACAAAACTCATCATCAACACTGACTCAGGAATCACCCAATTATCATTAGGAAAAGTTGGAAAAAAATACAAGTGACTGTCGAAATATTTAAAAAAAAGAAACTCAAAACTCACTATTCATTGTTTTCACATAAAGTTAAATAAATCAAAAGCATCTGTTTTTCTATATCTTTGGACAGGCTTCTTCACTTACAGGGAGTTATTTCAACTACAAAGGGACACACGTGGCATGTGCCCTTTCTGAGGATGGAGGCAGGCAGGCCTCATTGGCATAAAGACCTGAAAGAGCATACTTCATATATGACTCCCAGTGCTGCTCAGAACTTGTCAGGATTTTAGAAATGATTTCATTTTAACCTCTAACAAATGTGTTATGTTTAACAAAGGCCAGTTTTTCACTATTCCCACGGACACATCACATTAAGACGATACAGTTGACTCCACTCAGGCAGACAGCCCAGCTCCCCACAGGGTCTTGAAGCCATCACCACGGTGGCCTCTAGGGATGGAAAAGACCGAACAGTTAGCTTCACTAGTCTCCTTGCCTTTCCAAGTTAGGACTGCCATTGTTTTTGTTTTTGTTTTTGTTTTTGTTTTGGCATGCTCTCATAGTCATGCTGCTGAGTCCTTGGAAACTAAACATCAGCACTTGGAACATTTGCACTGCAGAAGGCTCCAAAGCTTCTCTGATCAGCAACTACCCAACACTGAAACTGGGCTGCCCTAGGGGCAAATGGTGGGGCCATCAGTTGAGTCTGACCATAAACCCCGGGTCCCACAGTAAGATTTGAACCTTCAGGAGTGTTCCTAAACCAGCAGTGCTACCTGGCTCTAACAGAAACAAGGGCAAATCCTTTCTGAAGAAGAGGATTTCGTCAGCACATTTTGAATTTCTGTGTAGAAAGTTGAACCAGAAATGAGTTCACAATTTAAAACTACAGAACAAAAAACCTGAAAAACTGCCACCATGAATAAGACTCAAAAAACCAAACCAAAAATGAGCCCAAAGAGAGACTCTCACAAATAATCAGACATAATGTAAAACAGAAAACTTTTAAAAATAAAAAATATAATCCCTGAAATAAAAAACTTGATGGATAGCTTAAAGGAATGATGAGAGATTAGTAAAAAGAAGATTGCACTGAAAAGATTTCTCAGAGAAAACCAGAACACTAATGAGATAGTAAATATGAAAGAGAGATTAAGAGACATGAAAAATAGATTGAAGAATTCTAACTTAACTTTAAGCTGTGTCCCAGATGAAATAATTAAGAGAATGGAGTGAAAGCAATATTTGGGAAGCATGAATATAAAGTTAAAAAAGGTGAAAAAGAAATCCTTGACTAGACATATTCTAATACAACTTCAGAACATAAAAACAAAGAGATCTTGAGTGCAGCTAGAGAAAGCAGATAAACATCTTTGATGAAATGTTAATGTACTACCTGAAGATTTGTGAATAGAAACAATGAAAACATGAATAGAAACAATAAAAACATGAATAGAAACAATAAAAACAATGAAAATTGGAAGATGGTAACATACAGTTTTCAAAGTGCTAAAAGAAAATAATTGCCAACTGTGGATGGTATACCTAGCAAAATTGGCTTCAAGAACAAGAGTGATATAAAGACATTTCAGATAAACAAAAGTTGAGTCAGTTGCCATCAGAAAATTATTATAGTGCTAAATTATAAATTTCACTAAGGAGAAATAATCCCAGAACAAAGGCTTGAATTTTTTTTAAAAAGGAGTTAAATGAAAAGAGAGTGATGATTATGTGGGTAAATGTAAAATACCATATTGTATAAATGATAAATATGTCTCGTGTTCAGAAACAATATGGAACTAAAATACAAGGAAACAATTGCACATAGGTTTGGAGAATAGTGAGTGGAATTAAAATATTTTAATGCTAAATCTAGTATTTTTCTTAAGGCTTAGGTTACACTTTTTTTTCCTTTTTTTCTTTTTGTATTGTCTTTACGTGGTTTGGTATGAAGATGACTCTGGCTTATCAAATAAGTTGGAAAGTGTTCCCTCCTCTTCTACTTTTGGGAAGAGAGTGTGTAAAATTGATGTTAATTTTTCTTTAAATAATTGGTAAATTCTCCATTGAAATTATTTGAGCCTAGATGTTTATTTTTAGTGAGATTTTAAATTATAAGCCAATGTCTTTAATGTTTATAGAACTATTCCAATCATCTAGTTCATCTTGAAATTTTGTAGTTTGTGGTTTTTAAGGAATTGGCTTATTTTTTCTATGCTGTGAAATTTATGAGCCTATATTGGTTGTTATAGTCTCTTGTTTTATTTTTAATTACTATAGAATTTACAGTGATATCCCTTACTTTAAACCTGATATTTCTGATTTGTGTCTTTGCTCTTTTTATTTTTGGTGGCCTTGCTAGAGTTTATCGATTTTACTGATTTTTTTGAAAAAATCATCTTTTAGGTTTTTTTCCTATTGAATTTCTATTTTCAGTTTCATTTATTTTTCTCTCTTTAGCATTTTCTTTTATCTATTTTCTTTTAGTTTACTTTGTTCTTCTTTTCCAGTTTCTTGAGATAGTAACTGATGATTGACTTGAGACATTTAATCTTTGTAATACAATCAGTGTTATAGCTCTCTCAGCATTTGTTTAACTGTGTCTCATATGCTATGAAATGTTGTATTTTAATTTTTATTCTATGTATTTTTTAAAATGTTCTTTTGAGACTTTATTTTTGATCCATGAATTAATTAGAAGTCTGATGTTTAATGAATGTTAATAATGTTAATGTCAACAATGATAATAATGTTAATTTCTTTGTGTGTAGAGATTTTCCTGTTGACTTCTGTTATTGATTTCTAATTTGCTTCCATTATGTCAGAGAACAGACTCTGTTGACTTCAATTTTTCCATTTGTTGAGCTTTGTTTTATGATCCAGTATGTGGTCTATCTTAGTGAACCATGTCAAATTGTGTGGACACATGTATACATGTATATTTTGCTGCTGGGTGGAATGTTCTATTTGTGTCAATTAAAAACTGTTGATTGATTGTGTTGTTTAGATCTTATATAGTTGTTTAGATCTAGTTGTTTTTTTGTCTATTCTATCAATTTCTAAAAAAGGAGGTTTTAAAATTCACAATCATAAATTTGGGGCTTATCATTTCTTATTTCAGCTCTATTAGTTGTTGATTCATGTATTTTGAGGCTTTGTTGCTTGGGGCATATACATTAAGAATTATTATGACTCCCTGGTGGATTAATATTTTTTATCATTTATGTAATGTCCCTCTTTGTCTATATTAATTTTATTTTCTTTAAAGTCTACCTTATCAGATACTAATCTAGCAACTTCCACTTTTTAAAATTAGATTTTGCACATTATCCCTTTTTCCTATTTTTCTTTCAAACTAGCTACATCATTAAATTTTAAATGTTTTATAAAGTGCTTTTAGTTGGGTGATGTTTTCTTTATCCACTCTGCCAATCTGTGTTTTTTTAATGGCATATTTAGATCATTTACAGTTAGTGGAATTATATGCTAGACCTTATCTCTGCCATTGTATTATTTGGTTTCTCTTTGTTTTCTCTGTTTCTTATGCCTCTTAATTTTTTTCTTCCTACTTTGCATAGCTGGAACATTATTTAGGATCCTAGGATTCTATCCTAACTTATTTAAAGTGTGTTGAGGGTATCTGTTTATATAATCATCATAGTAGCTTCTCTGCATTTTACAGTAGGTAGCTTATCACAATCTACTGTTATCAGCATTTTACCACTTTAAGTGAAATGTGGAAACTTCATTTCCATTTAGATCCCTTGTTTTAAATATAATTGTATTATCAAATTGAGTTATAATTTTTATTATAATCATCAAATATATAGATCTTATGAAGAAAATATTTGAATGCACATACTCATGTTTCTACTCTTCTTGTTGTACCTTCTTTCATCCTGTTCCAATCTTCTTCCTTTGATCATTTTCTATGAAATTTTTATTTTAGCCAACCTTTAAACTTAGACCTTGTAGTGACAAATTATTTTTACTTTTTTCATCTAAGTATGTATTTATTTCCCCATCATCCCTCAATAATATTTTTTTCAAATACAGAATTTGCAGTTGAAAATTTTTTTATTTGAGCAGTTAAGAATTATACTTTAAGAAAAGAGAGAGAAAAGAAAAGGAAAAGGAGAAAAGATGTTATGTCACTTCTTTCTGGCTTCCATTGTTTCACACAGGAAATCCACTGACATTGGAACTGCTGCTCACATATAGGTAATGCATTGTTCCTCTTGACTGTTTTCAACATGTTTTATAACTAGCTTCCAGAAGTTTATTTACAAAGTATTTTTATGTGCATTTCTTTTAGTTTATTGTTTGAATTTGCTCAGTCTCTTTCATCTGTAAGTTTGTGTCTTATCAAAGAAATACCATTATTTCTTTGAATGCATTTTTAACTCTGCTCACTTACTCCTCTCCTAGAACTCTGATAGTATGAACATTGACTCTTCTGCCATTGTCCTACAGGTGGTTTTTTTTTTAGTTTTTTCTTCTATTTATTGTTAAGATTGAAAGAATTCTATTGCTCTGTTCTTAAGTTCACTGACTGTATCCTCTGTCATCTCAACGTCAACACTACTATCGAGCCTATCTACTGCATTTTTATAATTTTTCACTTTTATAATTTCCATTTGGTTCTGTTTTATAACTTTTATGTCTTTGCTGAGTTTTTCTATTTTTTTATTTATATGAAGAGAATGTCTACCTAACTGTTGAAGTTTTTTTTTTTTTTTTTTTTGAGTTGAAGTCTCACTCTGTCGCCCAGACTGGAGTGCAGTGGCCGCTCCCGGTCACCGCAGCCTCGACCTGCTGGGCTCTGGTGATCCTTCTGAGTAGCCGGAATTACAGGCATGCGCTGCCATGCCCAGCTGATTTTTTGATTTATTGTAGAGATGAGGTCTCGCTGCCCAGGCGGGTCTCGAACCCACGGGCTCAGGCAATCCACTCACCTCAGCCTCCCAAAGGTGCGGGATTACAGGCTGAGCCACCGAGCCCGGCTTGAAGTATTTTTTATGACAGTTTTTCTAAATTCTTTGCCAGATAATTTCAACATGTGATTCATCTTAATGCTGATATCATTCTATTGTGTTTTTAAAATTTAAGGTGTTGGTTTTGTTTTGGTTTTGGTCCTTGGTAATCACTACTTGCATATCTGAGAGAAGAGGATATTCTCATACCCATGAGGACAAAGATTATCTCTTGGCCAAGTGCTGTTGTGACAGGACCCCCAGGAAACATGTCTACACTATCTTGGACAGACCAGATATTCTGCTTAGGGTATAATTTAAGCTATAGTCTTACAAAATGCCAAGGTAAATATCATTTTAAAAGTATACAAATTCAAGAGAGGAAAAGAATAAAATAATCAAGGATAAAAATGATATTAAAGACATATAATGTCATGTGCTAGGTATATCCATTTACACACACATACATATGCACTCCTAATCACCTTGCTGTTTGATTGCCAAATGTGTATATCAAGACCCAACTTCCTCCTTGAACTTCAGGCTAGTATCAAATACCTCATTAAAGTCTCTGACTATCTAAGCAGTTCAAACTCAGTGTGTCCAAACCACTCTTGATCTTCCTCCCAATCTAGTTTCTCCAGTAGATCCTCACATTTGTAACTGACGACTTCTCCCGCCCCACCCAGGAGCTCAGGCCAGAAATCCTGGATTCTGAGCTATCTCTTCTCTCATCACCCAGGTGCAATCCACCATCAAGTCCAGCTGATAGTCCCTTTAGAACATGCCAAGTCTCTGACCACTGATTGCATGTTCAACGTTAACTGACTGCACAAGCTGGCATCGTCTCTCACTTGATTGCTGGAATAGCCTCATAATGCCAACCTGCTTCACCCCCTCCTCTGTCCTTTCAACGCAGTGCCCAGAAGGATCTTGTTGAAACCCAAGTTGCACATAGTGCCACTCATGACTAGGTCTCCTTCCCATCCCGCTGGGGTGGAGACCCTTGACCTCTCTTTCTCTAATGCTGTATGTGCTCAATTGGCCCCTCTCAAGGAAGTCTCCACTCTCCATCCACCTGGGCACCAAGAGGCTGCGCTTGGTGAACATTATGTCCAGCTACTCTTGCCCTCTGGTTTCTGTTGGGCTTAGAACTAGAAACACCAGAGGGACTTCAGGATGTGGGAGAAGAGTGAAGGGTGGATGTTGTCCTCTTTCTGCCTCCTGCTCAGTGCAGGGTTGGCAAGGGCTCCTGGCCAATGGGCTCCCCAGGACCCATGGTGCTCACTCGACTGGTAACTAGACCACCCTTCCCCTCTAGGCTGAGGGATGAGGATGGCTTATTGCACTCAGATTACACCTCACATTTCAGTTGTGAATGTGCCACCTGTGTTCTGTTAGGGGATTGCTCTTTCCTGCTATCCACCTCCCCTGGGGTTGTTTTTTGCCCTGACCATGTAGCCATCCTTCTTATTACTGTAACACCAGGTATGCTCTCACCCCAAAGCTTTAAATTCACTGTTGTTTCTACATGAAATCCTCTTCCAGATATCTGTGTGAATCCCTCCCCAGGCTCTCTAAACAGAGTGATCAAGTATTTACAGGTGTGACACCTACTTTCCACCCCAACATTCTTGACTCATTTTATCCTGGCTTGTTTCCATGAAAAACACAACTTAACAAAAGTAAGTAACTGAAGAAGAAAGCAGATCATGACCGACATAAATTGTAAAGAAACTAGCCGGGCTCAGTGGTTCAGCCTGTAATCCCGCGCCTTTGGGAGGCTGAGGTGAGTGGATTGCCTGAGCCCGTGGGTTCGAGACCCGCCTGGGCAGCAAGACCTCATCTCTACAATAAATAAAAAAATCAGCCGGGTGTGGTAGCGCATGCCTGTAATTCCGGCTACTTGGAAGGCTGAGGTGGAAGGATCGCCGGAGCCCAGCAGGTTGAGGCTGCGGTGGCCGGGAGCAGCCACTGCACTCCAGTCTGGGCGATAGAGTGAGACTCCAACTCAAAAAAAAAAAAAAAAAAACAACAAACAAATTGTAAAGAAACTGAATCAATAAAGATCTCCTCCTGAGAAGTCACCATACCCAGACAGCTTTTAATACATTGTTCCTACAAATATTCATGCCATTTCTAAGAGGTAAGCACCATTATTATTTAAGATTAGAAATGAGTACGCAGAGACTTCGAGAGGGTAAGTGAATGGCCAAAGGTCAAACATTCAGCAGTGTTAGGGCAAGAACTAGACAAACTTACTTTCCAAATGTAGAATGTTATAAAACACAAAACCAAGGTATGCCACCCCTTCATAGCAGCTATAAGCTTTCTACTGAGCAGAAGAGCAGGTGATAGCTGTTATACGTTCCTTGATACTTAGTCCATAGGTTGCTTCCACAGTGTTATTTCCCTAAGCCACACAAACTGACAATTGTGAGCACTGTTGAGATCCTGGTTCCTGCAGCCTCAGCTGTAAAATACTTTCAGCTAGTTTGCTGAGCCAGTTACCAAAAAATGAACCACAACAGTTAATTCTCTCTGTTTATCTGAACTCTTGTCAAAATGCCTAAGTAGTGATTTGTGAGGTTTCGGAGTTATGCATGCGTATACATTCTAAATAAATTGTGGCAGGGTTCACGGCTCATGTGACCGGGCAGGCGCGAGTGTGTGTGTGCGTGTGAGTCGGTGTGTGTGTGTGCTTCCTTCCCCCCTGCACATCTGCTTCTTCACACCTTTCATTGATTATTCCTGTTATATAACTTTGTTTTTGTGCTTGAACTTCCATTGCCATGACTTTATGTTGAAAAACAGGTTTAAATCTGGAATTTGCATTTCACAATGGTTATAAAACGTGGTTATTTATTGCTATTTGAAATATGCCATAGTATCCTGAATAAGCTATGTCTAGTTACAGGTCAGGACCAAGAAAGAATTTACAGCCGTATTAAAGCAAGATTGAGGTACTTCTGCTGACGGTGGTGATGGCCCAGGAAACACGAAAATCGCCCAAGTGAGTTTCTGGCATGGCTCGGCTGGAGGCACCAGTTCTGCTGCTGGCCGTGTTGACGCCCAGCACCTGCACCTGTCTACCCAGAAGCCCTCCGATTACAGCACTGGTAGGCACAGCAGCCAAGACAGAGTTGATTCTTTATTCAGTCTCCCTGGGATGGTAGAAAAACTACTTGGGCCAAGCATGTTACACTTACTGATGCAGTTGAAGATGAAGAGTGTTGACGACCAAACTGGAGAATTGTACCTAATTAGTAATTTCTTAAGAGGAAAACACACTGTGTCTGCAGTCTCGGGTGCCTGGGCCTCCGGTCCCATGTGCGGCCATGTGTTCTCCTCCCACCAGCCTGCATGTTCACTCCCTGCCCTCGGCCCCTGGGACGCTCTCCAGCTGTCCAGTCCAGCTCAGTGGGTATTTCCAACACTGCCTGTACAAAGGCTCCAGCCCGAAGCCTCCTCTTCCCCTTCTGAGCTCTGAGTGCCATCACTCTGAAGGGACGGGAGCAGGATGTCTGAATGCCATCGCTCTGAAGGGACAGGACAGAAGATGTGTCTTGGGTCTTAACCCTTGACTGTGCCGTGTGGTATCCATGGCATGCAGCATTGTCCCCTTTCTAAGCCCTTGGTCTTCGTCTTTACAGGGGCAAAAGCAACTGTCACCACTCCCATCCTGATGCAGGCGTGCGGTAGTAGAAGTTCAAACCAAAGTGCTTTAGTTTTTTTATTTTTTTGTAAAGACTGCAGCTCACTATTTTTCCCAGGCTGGTCTCCAACTCCTGGCCTCAAGCTATCCTCCTGCCTCAGCCTCCTAGGTAGCTGGGATTGAAGCCATGAGCCACCATGCACAGCAGTTTTCGCTTCTAAAATAGAGAAGGAACCCACGGTTCTAGAATGGAGGTGTCATACATGTGCACATGGCAGGCCAGGATTCATGGCAGGGCAGCCAGGCATTTCCAATGCCCCAAGTGCAGCTCCAGGGACAGAGCAAAGAGGTGAACTGCCCACCTCACCCTGTCACCATTCAGCACACACCTCCCTTACAATGCAGATAAGTCATAATAGGACTTACTATTGTTGTTGTTGTTTTTAATTTGGTCTTGTGAAAACTATGTTATCCCCTTAGCTGTCATTCTCTTGTCTTTTGTTGAAGATTTAATGGGTTAGCTTTGACCCCTCAACTTGACTGTGCTCTTGGTCTTCCTTGTAGAGTTTAGCATGATGCCTGACACGTGTAAGTATGTGAGTGAATAAAGAGCTCGTCTTGTTTTTTGGTTGGAACAACATAGACAATGGAAAAGCAAATGAAAACCTGCTCACCCAGAACATTTTTAGTTTCTCATCTTAGTTTATCATTTTCTTTCTTCTATTTTAGGGTATAATTTGCTGTTCTTTTCCTGGCTTTGGGTGGTGGAAGACTAGAAGTTTTACTAAACTTTTCTTGTTAAACACTTAAGGCTATAACATTTCCTCTGGGCAGTTTTAGCTGCATTCCACAAATTTTGCTATGAAACAAATTATTTTTCAATTCAAAATATTTTCCATTTGCACTGTACTTCTTTTACTCATTGCAGGGGGCGAGCCCCTGCAGAGAGATTAGGAGGTCCCTTGGAAGGTGTGGCAGCATCGGCAATTATTCTGGAGAAACAAAGAGAAAGAAAGAGAAGGGGGGGAGAAAGAAAGAGACTGGACTCTGTCTAGTGCAGAAGCCATTTATTGAAAGTTACAGCAGGTTTTTATCCCCAAATTTTACACAGTCTCACAAGTCTTTCACGTGAACAGAAAGCCAGGTGCAGGAGGGGCATCCCCCACCCACTAGATGTTTTCTCAGGTATGAGGAAGGACAAACTGCAAAATTGTCTTATTGTTCCCTATGCTAATTAATGTTCTTCAAAAGCTATGCTACTAGCATCATGTTGTTTTAATAATCAATAACTTCTAAAGCTCATGTGCATACAACACCCATGATGACTAACTTAAATTTTATTACCTTTCTATTCTATGCTAATACTCCTTACACAATGCTACGGAAACTCTTAATTATAGCTTAAATCAATTCCTAAAGAATGTGGCCCAGTCCAAAGATCACGCTGGGCTCTACAGGATGTGGCTCAAATCCAAGGTTCACAGTGGGCCACTTTTTGGAACAATAGACTACAATCTCTTAACAAAATGGCTATTCTAAAGTCCTGTATATCTATCCTAATTTCTATGAATGTTTCTAATTCCTGATCCTAATGTATAAAGCTGATCATCAGCAACAAAGCTTCTAAACATAAAACCCAAATATAAACTGTAAATGTACTAAGGCCAAAAACATAATAGTAGAAAATGGGGACAATGAAATTTCTAAAGTTAACTGTATTCTTATTAAACCTCAAAATATCATGATTGATCATGCTTGAACTAACATGATTCCCTGATGTTAGCATGACCTATTCTACAATACTTTCTATGAATAAAATAAATTCAATTTCTATAATAGGTAGAAAAACCCTACACTAACTGTTGCTAAAGCCAGCCTAAAAGAATGCAGCCCAGTCCAAAGTACTCGCTGGGTCCTCAGGAATGCGGCCCAGCCCAAAGTTCATGCTGGGCCATTTCTGGTAACTCCAGATAATCATCTATACCGTCTAAAGCTGAAAACCGCTCTCCATAAGTATATACCATAATACAAATATACTTTAAAATCTTATAAAGAGGCTTGTACCATGTAAAAGACTCCCAAATGTGACCTGAGTTTGAATTATATCTAATACCTAGGCCAAAACCGCAGTTTATGGGAAACAGGAACAATGAGTTTCTAGAGTGAG
>JAPVLO010006584.1:0-20019 GCA_027257055.1 Cephalopachus bancanus | reverse complement strand
GGCCCCCCCATCTCCGTCCTCCACCCCCTGACCTTCTCCCACCCCCCCTCCCTTCCGGGCGGGAAAACACATCCCCCCCCCGGGCTGATTTTTTTTTGTTTGTTGTAGAGATGAGGTCTCGCTGCCCAGGCGGGTCTCGAACTCATGGGCTCAGGCAATCCATTTACCTCAGCCTCCCAAAGGCACGGGATTATAGGCTGAGCCACCGAGCCCGGCTTTCACCCATTTTTAAATTGAGTTGTTTGTCTTTTTGTTGTTGGGTTGTAGGAATTCTTTATATAATATTATTAGATGTAGGATTTACATATACTCTTATTAGATATATGATTTACAGATACTTTGTTTCATTCTGTGGGTTGTCTTTTTATTTTCTTGATAGCGTCCTTTGCATAAAAGTTCTAAGTTTTGATGAAGTCTAATTTGTCTATTTTTTCTTTTGTTTCGTTTGCTTTTGATGTCATACTTAAGGAACTATTGGTAAATCCAATTGTGAAAAATTTTTTAGTTTTCTTTCTTCTTTTCAGGATTCTCTCTTTGTCTTTAGGTTTCAATAATTTGACTCTAGTGTGTCTCAATGTGGATGTCTTTGAATTGATACTGCTTGGAGTTTGTTGAACTTTTTTTGATATATATATTCATGTCTCTACTTGGATTTGGAAGTTTTCAGCTATTCTTCAAATAATTTTTCTACCCCTTTTCTCTCTCTTCTGAGATTCCTATAATTCATATGTTGGGTTTCTAGATGGTAGGTATCCTATGTATTACTCTGACTAGGTTAATTTTTTTTTTTGAGTTGGAGTCTCACTCTGTCGCCCAGACTGGAGTGCAGTGGCCGCTCCCGTCCACCACAGCCTTGACCTGCTGGGCTCCGCGATATCCCTCCGCCTCAGCCTTCCAAGTAGCCAGACTTACAGGCATGCGCTACCACGCCTGGCTGATTTTTTGATTTATTGTAGAGATGAAGTCTCGCTGCCCAGGCGGGTCTCGAACCCGCGGGCTCAGGCAATCCACTCACCTCAGCCTCCCAGAGGTACCAGATTACAGACTGAGCCACCGAGCCCGGCTTTAGGTTCATTTTTATTTACTCTTTTTTCTTTCTGTTTCTTACACTGAATAATTCCAATGGCCTATTTTCAAGTTTGCTGATTCTTCTGCCTCAAATTTGTTGTTGATCCTTTCTAGTGAATTTCTCATTTTAGTTACTGTATTTTTAGTTTTCGGGATTTTTGTGTGGTTTCTAAAAATAATTTTTGTCTCTTTAGTGATGATCTTCTTTTGTTCTTACTTTGTTTTCCTTCTTTTCTTTTTTTTTTTTTTTTTTTGAGTTGGAGTCTCACTCTGTCGCCCAGACTGGAGTGCAATGGCCGCTTCTGGCCACCGCAGCCTTGACCTGCTGGGCTCCGGCGATCCTTCTGCCTCAGCCTTCTGAGTAGCTGGAACTACAGACGCGCGCTACCAGGCCCGTCTAATTTTTGATTTATTGTAGAGATGAGGTCTCGCCAAATTGCCTAGGCGGGTCTCGAACCCGTGGGCTCAGGCAATCCATTCACCTCAGCCTCCCAAAGGCGCGGGATTACAGACTGAGCCACCAAGCCTGGCTTCCTTATTTTCTTAATATTCTGTCCATTTGATCTGGGTTTTTTTTTTTTTTTTTTAGCTAATTCAGCATAGTTAGGGCAGTTGTGTTAACATTTTGACTAGTAATTTCAATGTCTGGGCTTCTCAGGGATAGTTTTTATCAAATTCCTCTTTCCTGTGAATATGTCATAGTTTCCTATTCTATGTATTCTTTGTAAATTTTTGTTTAGAATTGTATATTCTAGGTGTATAAGTGTGGGTAATGTTGGAAATCAGATTGCTGACTTTTTCTTGTTGAGGACTGCAGCTGTCCATTTTGGATTTTTCCAAACTGTTGGTTTTTTTTTTTTGCAAAATATATTATTTGTTGTGTTTAGTCACTGTAGATTCCATTTGGTCAGCAAGTGACCTGACAAAGATTTCCTTAAATGTTTGGTTACAAAAAGGGGAAAAAGTGTTCTCCTCTCTTTACATCTTCCAATAGAGGTGACCCATGAAAACAACCGCAGCCTAAAAAGGAAAAAGCCAAGACAAGTATATACCAGTTCCACAGGAATATGCCAGAATAACTGAAGTGTGCAAACCCAAATTTTTGTAGGGCAAAATCCCCACTATGTATTCTGGCACCAGCCAGCCACTGCTGCTATCACTACAGCTCAGGGTGACAGGGCTGAGGAATGGGGGATGGTAGCTTGCTCAAGTAAGTCATTCTCTTACCAATGATCAGCAGCGTTATTTCATGAAGCACTCTGCTTGCTGGTTGTTACACATGTTTGCACAGGTTCCAGAGTTTGAGATGGTTGATTTTTTTTCTCCCAGTTTACCGGTGTTTTGATGGAGGGGTTGACCCCTGGGGCTTTCCTTGCTGTCATTTTTGAGTCAGTTGGTTACTTCTTCTCCTCCTCCTCCCCTTTTTCTTCTCTTTTCTCCTCCCTCCTTCCCTCCCTCCTTCCCCTTCTTTTCATTAAATAGAGACAGGTCCTCACTCTATTGTCCAGACAAGAGTACCGCAGATAGCCATTATAGCTCACTGTAACCTTGAACTCCTGGGCTCAAGCGATCCTCTGGCTTCTGTCATGCCTGGCTACGACTACTTTTTTTTGGTAGAGACGAGGTCTCGATGTTGCTTAGGCTGGTCTCAAACTCCTGGCCTCAAGGGATCCCCCTGCCTTGGCCTCCCAAAGTGTTGGGATTTATAGATGTGAGCCACAGTGCCCTGCCAATTGGTTATTTTCTTACTGGCAAGTTTTGAGAATTCTTTATATAGTCTAGATATAAATCCTTTGTTGGGTACATGATTTGCAATTTTTCCCCCATCTGTGACTTTTTTTTTCATCTTTGTAACAATGTCTTTTGTAAAGCAAAATTTAAAATTCAGTCTGATTTTTTGCTTATAGATTATGCTTTGACATCTGAAGTCTTTTTGTCTAACCCTGAGTTTCAAAGATTTTCTTCTGTTTTTTTGTTTGTTTGTTTGTTTTGTTTTTTTTGATTAGGGTGTCAATCTGTCGCCCAGGCTAGAGTGCAGTGGCATGCTCACAGCCACCATTGCCTTGACCTGCTGGGCTCAGGCAGTCCTTCCACCTCAGCCTTCCAAGTAGCTAGAACCACAGCTACATGCCACCACACCTGGCTAATTTTTTGATTGATTGTGAAGACAAAGCCTTGCCAAGTTGTCCAGGCTGTGTTCGGATCCCTGGACTCAGTCTTCTCGCCTCCACCACCTCCCAAAGTGCTGGGATTACAGGCATGAGCCACCCCGCTTGACTTCTTCTGTGTTTCTTTAGTTTTACATTTTAAATTTAGATACGATCCATTTTGAGTTGTTTTTGTATTAGATGTAAATTTTTGGTCATGATTCTTCTTTCTTATTCCTCTTCCTCTTCTTCCCTCCTCTTTTTCTTCCTCTTCTTCCTTTTCCTCACATATGAATGTTCAACTTTTCCAGCATCAATTGTTGCAAAGAGGATCCTTTCTCCATTGAATTATCTTTGTACTGTTGTCAATAATCATTTGGCTACATTTGTTTGGGGCTACTTATAGACTATTTTGTTTCATTGATGAGAGAGTAGTGGGGGGGAAAACAGCCAATGGGTAGTTCTTTAGTGCCTGCTTTGCAAGTGAAAGCAGCAGTTCAGATGTAGGCTGGGTGATGTTTAATGGGATTGGAGATCTTCTGGGATTCGGTGCATAGAGCCCTGTGGAAGAGCAGGAGAGGGTGGGCAGTGACTTGGGAGCTTGGAAAGCTACTCCACTTCTTCTGATCTCCATTGGGCTCCGTGGCTGTTCCCTGGGGCTGTAAACTCTGCCTGCTGGAAGTCCTCAGGGAGTGACTCAAGCTATTGGTCTGGCCATGGGCTGTTGGCCTGCCTTGAGGGTGCTCAGAGCCTAGCAGAGACTTTGAAGTGTAGTCTGCTTTGTGCTTTGAAAACACATTCCAATTTGATCCTAATTGGAATCTCATTATGGCTTATTCTTAAGTTCCAGGATTATGTTTGTTTAGTTATGAAGCTTTTTAAAAAGTTGTGATAAAATATACAAACAAAATTTACCATTTTAGCCATGTTTTAAACATGTAGCTCAGTGGCGTTAAGTATACATTTACACTATTGTGTTATCACCACCACCATCCATCTCCAGAATTCTTTTCATCTTGCAAAACTGAAGCTTTATACCCATTAAACAGTAACTCTCCATTCCCCCTTCCCCAGGCCCTGGCAACCACCAATCTACTTTCTGTTTCTGTGAATTTGCCTCTTCTATGTTTCTCCTGTAAATAGAATCAAACAGTATTTGTCCTTTTGTGTCTGGCTTCTTTTTCCATATTGTAGCATGTGTCAGGATTTCCTTCCTTTTTAAGGTTGAATAGTATTGCGTTTTATCTATACACACCACCTTTTTGTTTATCCTTCTGTCAGTGGACATTTGGATTGCTTCTGCCTTTTGGCTGTTGTGAATAGTGCTGCTATGAACATGGGTGTGCAGGTATCTGAGTCCTGGCTTTCATTTACTGAGTATATACCCAGAAATAGACGTGCTGGGTGATATGGTAATTTGATGTTTAGTTTATTGAGGAACTGCCACCATTTTCCATATTGGCTGCACCATTTACATTCTCACCAGCAATGTACAAGGGCTCCGGTTTCTCCATGTCCTCACCTTATTTTCTGGTTTTATAGCCTAGATGCTGAGCTTCAATGCTTTCATTTTTACTTTTATCTTTTTTTCACATTGTATGGTGGTCACAGTATCCATTATGGTATAGCTTATGGTAAAGCTGAAGTTTCCAAACTTTTGATCAGCAGCAGTCTTTTTTTCTAAATGTAGAACCCAGGAGATAAAAGAGTTATCAGCCTAGGAAAGGTTTCAGTCTTCTTTGTCTGTAAGAAAGACTCTATGTGGCCGAGTTCAGTGGCTCAGTCTATAATCCCAGCACTTTGGGAGGCCAAGACGAGTGGGTTGCCTGAGCCTGCAGGTTTGAGACCAGCGCGGGCAACTTGGCTTGTCTCTACAATAAATCAAAAATTAGTCGGGCGTGGTAATGCGTGCCTATAGTTCTAGCTACTTGGAAGGCTGAGGCGGAAGGATTGCCGGAGCCCAGCAGGTTGACACTGGGATGGGCGTGATTGTGCCACTGCACTCCAGTCTGGGCAACAGAGTGAGACTACGACTCAAAAAAGAAAGACTGTATTTACTGCCTTTCTTGCAAGCACCATTAGAGAACTCAGAGCCTATCCTAGAAGGCATTGTTGTAAGCACTGGTAACACTGGTAGCAGTCATTTTATTTTACAAAAGTGGAACATGTGTTCAGTCCCACTGCCTGTCAGGCACTTCTGCCAGCCTCTCAAATGGAACTTTTAATGGCTGTTCCTCCCACCCTCTCTGACTTATTTGGGAGCACCTTTCTTCCCTTAGGTGTCAGGTCCTGTGAGTCTACTTCATGGTGTGTCTCCTCACCATCCCCACTGTAACCACTCTATCTAGACTCCCAACATCTTTTTAAAAATAAGGGCTTTATTGAGACATACTTTATATACCGTGTAGTTCACCTATTTAAAGGGTACAGATTCAGGCCGGGCGCAGTGGCTGTTGCTTGTAATCCCAGCACTTTGGGAGGCCAAGGCAAGAGGATTGCTTGAACCTAGGAGTTTAAGACCAGCTGGGGCAACATAATGAGACCTTGTCTCTACAAAAAATTAAAAAAGTTAGCTGGGCATGGTGGTACATGCCTATAGTCTTAGCTACTCGGAAAGCAGAGGTGGGATGACTGCTTCGAGCCCAGAAGTTGGAGGCTGTGGTGAGCCATGATCATGCCACTGCACTCCAGCTTGGATGATAGAGTGAGAACCCAACTCAAAAAACAAACAAAACCATACAGATTCAGTGATTTTTAGTGTATTAACAGAAGTGTAACTAACACCACAGTCAACTTTAGGACATTTTAATCACCCCAGAAGGAAACCCTAAACTCACTGGTAGTCACAATTGTCTTCCCCCAGCCCACCAATCTACTTTCTGCCTGTATAGATTTGCTGATCTTGGGCATTTTATATAATTGAACTCAGACAATTTGTCCTCTTTTGTGTGTGACTTCTTTCATTTAGCATAATATTTTCAAAGTTCCTCCATGTCGTAGCATGTATCAGATCTTTATTCCTTTTTATGACTGAATAATATTTCTTTGAATGGACACACTTCATTTTACTTATCCGTTCATCAGTTAATGGACATTTGGGTTGTTTCTACCTTTCAGCTGTTATGAATAATGCTGCCATGAACATTCAGAACAAGTTTTGTTGTGGACATGTTGGGCATGTTTTCATTTCGCTTAGGTAGATACGTAGGGAGTGGACTTTGCAGGTCATATGCTTGTTTTGTTTAACATTTTGAGGAACTAACAGACTTTTTCCACATGGGTTGCACCATTTTACATTCCCAGCAATGATGTGTGAAGTTCTAATTTCTCCAAATCTTTGCCACTCCTGTTATCTTTTGCAGCTATCAAACTCGTCTGCCTACCTCTTTATTTTTTTCCCCATTACCTTTCAAAAACATAGGTGAAGCATTTTATTCTTCCTAAAACCCACAGTGGCTCCCTGTTGCCTGCAGATTAAGTTCACAGGTCAGGGCCTTTGTGTTTGGCCCTCGACTCTCTTTCCATCCGCCACATATATCCCTATTCTAAGGCCTCTGTCTCCTGGTTTCCCCATCACATCACATTCTCCCTGCCTCATTGCTTCACAGCCTTCCACTGCAGTGTGCTCTGTTTCTGAAGGCTTAATGTGAGGGCTTACTCCTTTGCCTTCCTTCATCCCTTTGAATGAACTCTTGGATGTTGACCATGTTTCTCTTTATGTCATTCAGTTTTGAAAAAAGTAATTGTTTATAGGATTGTTACCTCTGCTAGCAGTGAGCCCTAGAGGCAGGATCATTCTCACTCTTTTGTGTACCTGACACCTGTGCACTGCCCAGGAAAGGCAGGTCCTCCAGTGAGGAACCAAGGGGCTCCTGTGTGATAGACCGCACTGCTGTCCTAAGGCAGCTATCCACCAGCCTGTGTGCATAGAGCCCAGGGAGGGACTGGTGACTCCTGGTGCCATGACATTCCTGGCTCTTCTGTCTGACCTGTTTCCTTTCTAGATTTGTGGACTGGTGCAGCCTCTGCCAGTGATAGGAAGTGATACTGTGTGGCAGTGCTGAATCTCTCTGAATATGGTAAGCACTACTGCCTGCCTGTTTGTGGATGTCAGCGTTATTTTGTTCCTTTACTCCTTGAGGGGAGGAGCATTTTCCTGGTGGATCTGAAGGCTCTTATTGTGAAGCAGCCTTCCTCCCAGGATGGCTGTTGGCATGTTTGCGGGTGAGGATACCTGTCCAGTGGTTGAAGTGACTTGCAGGGTCCTGTCACAGTTGCTGGAAAGGTGCAGAGTTAGCGTGTTTTGTTGGAACCTGTTGTTCTGATACTTGGATCCTTTGCTGTGTAGAGCTGTTGCTGGGGTGTCCCCAGCCTCTCTTTTTGCAGTGGATAGTACCGAGGGCATCTTTACCACACAGACTGGCCCGGTCCTCTCCCAACATGTTTTAGTCCTTATATTTTTTTCCCCTAGCTGATGATTTGTTGATCATCCCCACATTCTGAGAAGGCCATAGCTTTTCAAGGTAGAAGAGGTTATATGGTGGAGCAGAATTCTATTCATGTGTGGGTGGTTGAAGAGATGAGTTACATCTCCATTGAAAGCACTTCATCTTTTCCTCTTAAATCCTTGTTTCTAGTTTGGGGGGGCCCCCCGGGAAAATTTGAAAAACCAAAGGGCCATTTTCCAAAGGTTTTTTAAGGGGGCCCCTTTTTCTTTTGAAGGAACCTAAAACACAAAACCCCCAAAAGGGAAAAAAGGGGAAGCTCAGTAAGGGGAATCCAAAATGTCTTTTTCCCCTCCCCCAAGTGCTGGACCATGACTCCAATTTTTTTTTTAGAAGGAACCCCCCCATTTTAAACCCCCATTTAAACCTTTCGCTAAGAAGGAGAAATTCCATTTTGAAAGATGGCTATCTCTCCATCTCATGTGAAACCTGTTTCATTTAGGAGACTATCATGTTGAAGGAGAAATTATATGTATTCTGTCAGTGTATGTGAGGGCCAGTGCAGCCCTGGAACCCACTTCTCCAGCTGGTGCCGGCTTTCCGTGCAGCCCATTTTTCATGCAGGCCTCAGAGTTGCCATACCCAGGGAATGGTAGAATATTAGTGGAAGATGGTGCTTTGAGGTTCCCTAGTGTGTTGTATTTAACAGTTCAGTTCCACCAAACTACTCTCATTTCAGATGCCAGTTGCATGTATTGAGTGCCAGAATACCTACACTTCCGTCCATCTGTGCTCCAAAGTTGGGGATCTCACCCTCCATCCCCTTTAGGTTCAATAATTTGCTAGAGTGGCTCACAGAACTCAGGAAAACACTTTACTTACACTTATCAGTTTATTGCAAAGGATACATCTTAGGAATAGCCAAACGGAAGACATGTTTTTGGCAAGTTATGGTGGGGGATGCACAGAGCTTCCATGCCCTTTTAAGCTTTCTTAATTTTATGGCAGTTCCATTACATAGGCATGACTGATTAAATGGGTGATCAACTCAATCTCCAGCCCCTTTTTCCTCCTAGGAGGTTGTGAGATGTTCCAGCTGTCTAATCACATGGTTCCAACTGTCTAATCAAGTGGTTTATCTGGTATCCAGCCCCCAACCTGCTATCTAGGGAACCCTAGCCACCTATTACCTCGTTAGCATAACTCAGGTCTGGTTGAAAGGGACTTGATATGAATAACAAAAGATGCTTCTGTCACCTCATCACTCAAAAATTCCCAAGGATTTTAGAAGCATATGTCAGGAACCAGGGACAAAGAGCAAATACAGATATTTCTTTTCTTTTTATTTTTTTGAGTTGGTCTCTCACTCTGTTGCTTGAGCTGGAGTGCAGTGGTACCATCATGGCTACCCCAGCCTTGACCTGCTGGTCTCAGGTGGTCCGTCTGCCTCAGCCTTCCAAGTTGCTGGAACAACAGACGTGCACCACCATGCCTGGCTATTTTTTTTTTTTGAGTTGGAGTCTAACTCTGTCACCCAGACTGGAGTGCAGTGGCCACTCCCGGCCACTGCAGCCTCAACCTGCTGGGCTCTGGCGATCCTTCCTCCTCAGCCTTCCAAGCAGCCAGAACTACAGGCGTGCGCTACCACGCCCGGCTAATTTTTGATTGATTGTAGAGAAGAGGTCTCACCAAGTTGCCCAGGTGGGTCTTGAACCCGCAGGCTCAGGCAATCCACTCACCTCAGCCTCCCAAAGTGCAGGATTACAGGCTGAGCCATCGAGCCCGGCTTTCTTTTTTTTTTTTTTTTTAAATTGTAGAGATGAGGACTCACCAAGTTGCCCAGGTTGGTCTTGAACTCCTGGGCTCAGGCAATCCTCTTGCCTCCTTTTCCCAAAGTGTTGGAGTTACAGGTATGAGTCACTGTTCTGTGTGCACGTTTTGCTGTTTAGTCTGAAGTAGACTCTTGTAGCCTCCATAAATTTGTTTACACTATTTTTTGAAGAGTTCTGTACCTGGAAGGACAAAAGTACCTGGGGTCCAGCCCTGGTCAACTGGTTCTTGGGGACCTTTTTGTAGTATAAACCAGACAACAGTAGGAGATAAGTGAAGGGGGCTTGATTCGAGCTTTCAGTCTTCTTGGTGGAATTCCCTAAGAGCTCCAGAGTAGACAGACTCTTGGATTACTCAAGGGATGCTTTCTGAGCACGAACAGTAGTGTTTAAGCCACATGTCTCAGGAAAGAGCTGCTTTGTCTCAGTGAGTTTTTTTTCTGTTAGGAAATGTTTTTATTCTTTGTCCTGTGGTGAGAGCAGTAATTTTCTAATCAGTAGTTTCTTAGAAGATATACGATTTCCTAAGAATTGTCATAAAAGCTGTGAAATAACTTTTCATATTAAGCATATTTGCAGTTCTTATGTTCTTTCAGCTCACTTAAACTTTTGATATTGAGGGTAGGAATTATGTCCTTATAGAGGACTTATTAAATTAACTTATTAAATACTAACTTATTAAATTAACATGGCTGTGGTCATGTGATGAATTATAGAGTTGTGAACTCAGCCTTCTGACTCCTAAGCCAGGATGAAACTCCAGGCCTTCCTGCTGCTCCCAGGGAGCTACTCACACCTGTGTCCCATCTTCATATCTGGAGACACCAGCCAGCCCGGAGTGCTATAAATAAGAATTTCTAGTGGTACATCACCAAGCTCTAGTGTCCAAGGCTCTAATATTTGAGAACAGTGAGTACTGACCAGGCCTAGAGAGCAGGGGTTGTGGGGAGGGGACACACTTGGATGCAGAGGCCTGTGTGAATTCTCCCTGTGTTACTCATTGCACATGTGGCCTTGAGTGAGTTATTTAATCTCTCGGTGCCTTCCAGGTCTACACCGATATAGTGGGAGTAATTGAAAAAGAATAGCTGTGAAAATGGAATGAACTGGTATTGTTAATAGTATGAAGAACAGTGCCTGAAACCTAGCACTTGATACGCTAAAAGTCATTAGTAGGAGATAATTACTGTCATCTCCTGTGACCATCGCTGCCTCTGTGGGTATCGCTAATGCGCCAGACACAGTGCTGTTGCTTCTCATGCACACTTTAATCCTCACACTATCTTTCAAGGAAGGGGTCTATAGCCTCACCTTAGTGATGAGGAAATGGAGTCTCAAGATCACCATTCTGCTAATCAGAGTTGGAGCAGGAATGTGAACTGAGATCTGTCTTCACAGCACATAGTCTTTCTTGAATCCCACAGGACTCCCATATTTTATTTTTCTTCTATTCTTTTCATTTCTTTTACCTTTTAATTATTTAAGGAATGCAAATATTCAAATTGACAAAATATACCAAGAAAATGTTCTGAGTTAAATTTGCCCATGTAACTTGTTATGTGCTATTACTCTAGCTCTTGGAAGCGTGTGACTCTAGGAAAGATGAGCTGATCTTGCTAGTCAGTTATAAGATAGTTATGTCACTTTCGCCATTTCCCTGGGTAGTTTGAGTGGCTTGGCCAGGATAGAGCTGTGCCCCATTTGTTTCCATGGTGCCTGCTCAGCGAGGGATCTGATTAAGTATGTGTGCGCGCCCTTCTGCTTGTGCTGTTTCTAGGCAGTGATGCTAGACTCCACGGATGTCAACCTTTGGTATAAAATTTGGGCATGTGGCCCTGAGGCTCATCCGGATCCCCCTGGCTCACCATGCTTTTGAGGAAGGGCTGTATTGTAATCCTGATCACTGGCCCTGCTTGGACAACCTCATCACTGTCCGTGTACACTCAGCAATTACACAAGTGGGTCAGGCTTTAATGCTCTCTCCCATGTGCCAGTGTTTTGGGGGACAGAGGAGAGAAGGAATGAAAATGTTTTTATATCCCTACTTTATTCTGCTTGTCTTTCTTGATTTATCAGATGTTTTGTAGTAAAACGATGCATGTTCTCTGAATGTGTTTCCCTTTGCCTATTTCGTTTCATTCCTGCATTGTCTCGTCTTCTGTGTCTTAGTGTATTTGGGCTACCCTAGAAAAATACAGTAGATTGGGTGACATCGTAATAGCCCCAAGAGTCTTTACTCATCCTAGTGTCAACATTTTTTATTTGTTTTTTGAGTTGGAGTCTCACTCTGTCACCTAGACTGGAGTAGAATGGCACGCCTGTAATCCCAACACTTTAGGAGGCGGAAGTGAGAGAATTGCCTAAGCCTAGGGGTTCAAGACCAACCTACAATAAATCAAAAAATTAGCCAGCCTGTGGTTACAGCTACTTGGGTGGCTGAGGCGGAAACAGAGTAAGACTCCAAATCAATAAACAAACAAACAGACAGACAAATAGGAACAGAATAGAGTATGTTGAGGAGGATGAGGCCTGCTTACCCTTCCTACCTCCAGTTTACAGCCATTTTACAAATCTTTTTACTTGAGGCAAAATGTACACACACTAGTGCACATAAATCTGAAACCTATCAATTTGCATGTGTGAAAACACATCAAGATATGGAACATTTGCAGGCTCCAGAAGGCAGGCTACTTTGGGTTCCTTTCACTCATTACTACCCCCCTAAGGCAGCTGTCATTTCTTTGATGACAGCTTGCTTATTGTTGAACTTCCTTTAGGTAGAGTCAGAAGGCGTGTGCTCTTCTCAGCGTGGCTCCCTCCGCTTGTCATCCTGTCTGGGAGTACACCTGTCTATGTTACAGCAGTTGTTAGGTATTTTTTTATTGCTATGTAATCTCTTATTTTATCTACACAATTTAACTATTCTGTGCATGCACCATTTGGGTTATTTTCAGGATTTGGCCTCTTAGGTATAATGTTGTTCTGAACATTCCTGTATATATCCTTCAGTGAACATACAAAGGGGTACCCAAAAGTGTAATTATTTTTTGGAGGGCAGACCCCTTGTAGTACAGGCTTTTCCCAATAGGTAAGTGTTCTAGGAACCCATTGGCGTCAGTGTACCAGTTAGCGTTGTTGTGAGAGGCTGCATTTGGCTTCAGTGAATTTGTGGTGGGGGTATTCTTTCAACATGCTTGCCTATTTTATGATGAATAACCTGCCCACATCGAACTCAGCGTCCAGGAGTCTTTGAGCAGAAACTACGTGACCCATGTGCCCCACCCTCCCTATTCACCCAATCTCATGCCAAGCAATGTTTGTTGTTGTTTACTTGGTGAAACAAGTCCTTAAAGGGTAACGTTTTGCAAAGGTAGAAGAGGTAAAGCAAAACGGCAGAAGCACTAAAAGGCATCAACATTGATGAGTTCAAAAATGTTTAAGCAGTGGAAAAAGTGTCTCGATAGGTATATCAAATGGAGAGTACTTTGAAGGTAACTGAAGTTTAAACATGTAAGAATAAGTACACAATTTTTTATAAATAAATTCTGGGGTTTTTTGGGCCCCCCATCATATGTAATTGTTCTGTTGCTTGTCTCTGTCTTCATTCTCTCCAGCAGAATATAACAGTTCTGTGGGGCAGCAGTTTCTTCTTCCAGAGGCTCTGGGTCTCTTCTTGGGTGTTCCTCCTACAGTTAGGGTACCGTCTTTGGAGTTCCGCCTTCCTTCGCCAGCCAACTGCTTTAGTTCTTTGTATACTTCTCTCAAGGTAGAAGTTATGCTTGGTAAACTCAAGTCCTTATGGGGAAAATAATGTTTATATTAGGGTTCTCCAGAGAAATAGAACTACTAGGATATATATACATATGTAAAAAGAGATTCATTGTAAGGAATCGGCTCATTTGCTCTTGGAGGCTGACAGGTTCCAAGATGGACAGGGTGAGTCATCAAGCCACAAACCCAGAAGAGCATTGGTATAGTTCGAGTTTGAGTTCAGAGGCCTGGAACTGGGAGAACTAATAGTGTAGCTCTGGTCTGAAGGCTGATGGGCTCAGGAAGAGGTGACATTTTGGGTCTAGTGAGAAAGTAGGAAAAAGCCGGCATCCCAGTTCAAAGATAGGAAGGGATATGTCTTTCTTGGGGAAAAGTTAGCCCCTTTTGTTCTAGTCAGGCCTTCAACTGATTGCATGAGGCCCACCCAGGTTAGGGAGAGCAATCTGCTTTACTCAGTCTACTGAGTTAAATGTTAATCTCATTCAAAGACATCCTCACAAAAATCCCAAAATAATGTTTGGCCAAAATCTGGATACCCCATGCCCATTCAAATTAACACATAAAATGAGCCTTAAAAGGGACTGAATTGAGAGCCCTGTTAGATTTTATCTTCATTTAAACCAAAAAAGTAAAAGCAGCATGTTAGATTGGCTCTCAGTGGCATTTTATGTGTTTGAGGTGAGTAGGTAGAGATGCTGTTGGGATAAGGCCTGCTGACCATCTCTCATTCTCTTGAGGTTTCCTTCCTTCTGCAGATGTGTTTGTGGAGTGTAACTAGTGACCTTAGCTTATGGCAGTTAATATGTCTGCTGAGAACTGGCATCATCCAAGTGCTCAGTGTGCTTCCTGGGTTTTCTCTCTGGGAGTCACTGATGGCCACCCTTCAGGTCTTGCTGTAGTCCCAGAGAAACCATTTCCTTTGTGTGCCTGAGGCAGCACAGGTGGGCCATCAATTCAACAGTTCCGTCTACAGCTTGCTGGAACATGCTGGAATTGTGCACACCTCTCCCTGCTTGCAGGCTGCACAGCCTTTGTGTGCTTTGGGATGTGTGATCCCTGCTGAGTATTATAACCAGGCTGAGTTCTCTCCTTCTAAGCATACTAGGGGCACATCACTTCTTTCCTGTCTCCTGACGCTTCCATGCCCAGATCTCTACTTCTGCTATGGCTTTCCTCCCTATTTTGCTCCTCTCCCCTAGGTGTTTCTTTTTCTGGTTATCTATTTTTAAGAGACAGGGTCTCACTCTTTCACCCAGACTTGAGTGCAGTGACACAATCACAGCTCACGGCAGCCTTGAACTCCTGGGCTCACGCAGTCCTCCTACCTCAGCCATCTAAGTAGCTGAAACTGCAGTTATGCGCCACCTTATCTGGCTAATTTTTCTCATTTTTGGTAGAGATGATGTTTTCCTATGTTGCTTAGGCAAGTCTTGAAATGACCTCAAGGGATCTTCCCACCTTGGCCTCCCACAGTGCTGGAATTATAGGCTTGAGCCACCACTCCCAGCCTTTGGTTATTCTCGATAGTAGTAACTTGTCATTCTTCCATACCATACAGAGAAGCTGAGCAGGGCATGATAGTGATCCCAGTGCCTGGGCAGAGTGGAGCTGGTGCTCTGTGCATTGTGCCATTTCTCCTGTGTGTTCACCGGTGAGACCTGAATTGTTCCCACTTATAAGTGTTAAAGGCATTTATAATTTATATTGTAGTTCTGCTTTCTGAATCCATGCCATGCCATTTTTCTGCATGCATTAGTTTACCTGTTACTGTCTACATTCCCAGAGGACCTGGAATTGGCACAGTCTTTCCAGATTAATGACTTGAGGAGGCTCATTATTACATTCACATGAATCTAAAACTTTAGGCAATGACTTTAAGAAAGATTTTTTTAAAAAGAAAATAAAATTTGGAAAATTCAGGTAATCAAAAATTTAGAAAGCCAGTTTTATGTATACAAATGGAGTCATATTATATGACCTGTTTTTTCCCTACTTCTGCTTAGTGTCGTATCATGACCTTCTTCCTGGTCAGTGGCACACTCCTCTACCATCTGTGCAGCGGCTGCTGGGAGCACGTTGTGTGGATCAGCCACAGTTTACTTACCAGGCCCCCATAGTGGACAGAGTGGTTTCCAGTTTTCTTGAAGACTTTTTAAAAAATTTATTATTTACTTATTTATTTTTTTGAGTTGGAGTCTCACTCTGTCGCCCAGACTGGAGTGCAGTGGCTGCTCCCGGCCACCACAGCCTCAACCTGCTGGGGCTCTGGCGATCTTTCCACCTCAGCCTTCCAAGTAGCTGGAATTACAGGCACGCGATATCATGCCTGGCTAATTTTTTGATTTATTGTAGAGATGAGGTCTCACCAAGTTGCCCAGGTGGGTCTCGAACCCACGGGCTCAGGCAATCCACTCACCTCAGCCTCCCAAGGCACGGGATTACAGGCTGAACCACCGAGCCCAGCTGAAGGCTGTTTTTTAGTTAGCCAATAGCTAATCACTGTGAGCCTGAAGCTTTTTTTTTTTTAAAGCAGCAATTCCTAGAAATGGGGTCACTGGGTACAGGGTCTGTGTATAATGCCTGTGGACCTCCAGAAAGGTTGTGCTGTCTACCCTCTGCTGGTAGCATTTGGTCTGTTCACCTTGCAGTGCCCCCATCTATTCTGGTTATTATTTTCAGAAATCTTTCCTGATTGAATTGGTTAAAATGGTATCTCTTTATCAGTTACCAGGCATTTTCTTGATTCAAGAGTGGGAACATTTTCCTGGTGTTAACTGGCAATGTCAGAGCTTCTGAGTGCAGTCTCAGAAGTCATAAACTATTTCTTTTTCTGCCAGCATGTCTGTACTTCATCTACAAAGCTTGGGAGAAGGACTGCCAGTACAGCAAAGGGCTAGTTCTCAAGGAGAAGATCTTTGAGGAGCAGCCTTGTCTCCGGAAGGACTCTCTCCGAATGTTCCTCAAGTGGTATGCCCTGCCCCTTCCCGTGCCACATAGCCGGTGAAGGTCAGGAGTGTACCTTATTCTCTCAGGTCCTGACCTCCCAGCCGATGAACCCTCTGTACTCAGGGCTTCATGCCCTGCTGCAGTTCCTCATCTGATGAATTGACCTTGGACTGCCTGTTATTTACTCTGCATTGCCTAATCTCTGGTTGGCCTCTCAGGCTGCTGCTCTCCTTTCCTACTGCCCTGCCAGAGCTCAGTGTCCTAGCTCTCTTCTGCATGCTTGGGCAACCTGTTGCCTAGCTTGCCTCCTTGCCTCCTGCCTTTCCTCTTTCCAGGGTTTTGTCTGAAACATGCCTCTGTGTGGCATCCTTGCCTTGCCTTCCAGAGCAAGCCCACACTCAGTTGTATCACCCAAGAGATCCTTTGAAGCCCGACCTCTAGTTCTACCCCCTCACCTCGTGCTTTTCCCTCCCAGGCTCCTTTGGTTAAAACTACCCTAAGTTCCTGGCAGATTCTTAGCCTAGTCCCACTGTGCACTGTCCTGTATCCTCATCCTGGCTCCTTCTGTGTCCTAACCTGGCATGCTGTCTTCTCACTTCTCCAGCTGTCCTACCATTGCGCTTCCTTCATGTTCTGATTCCCAGGTTACCTTTCAGCCACTCTCTGAGCTCTAGCTACTCCTCCTCTGGCCCTCTGGCCCAGCCAACTCCCCCTGCCCTTTAGTATTCCTTGGTCCCTGGAACTCACCTGTAGGGTACTTATTTATTTCAGTGTCTGCCTCTTCTGCCTTGTTGAGGAGGTAGGAACTGAGGGAACGTCTGTCCTGAGGGAACTAACCTTCTTGGGGGAGATAAACGATAAACACATAAAACAGAAGTTTATAAGTGAGTGACTCTGAGGTGCTAGGAGGCATCAGGACAGTCTAGGCAGGAGGGCAGGTGTTACTGGGTCACCTCAGGCAGTGGTGTGACTGTGGGAAAGCACCTGAGGTTTCAAAGCCCTGCACTTTCTGCATTTTGGTGTCACCAAAGACTGGTGAACTTTGCTTATTTGATGACTTTGTGTTGGGATGGACAGTATGGGATGGTTAAGTTCTATTTCAATTGTCTAATAATAATTGAGAGAAATATTTTATTTTTCTGTGGCTTTTCATATGTTTCTATGATACTGTTAATATATATGAAAACCTTTTCTCTGTCCAATTTGAATTGTCAAAGGAACAAAGGGTAGTGGTCATTTCTAGTTCTATGTGGGTATTAAAAATGCTAATTATTGCCCTACCCAGGCCAAACTTAAGTACTTATTTTATTGTGGGAAGAATCAATGCATATGAAAGGGTATTTTTTTTTTTGAGTTGTAGTCTCACTCCATTGCCCAGACTGGAGTGCAGTGGCACGTTCCCAGCCACCGCAGCCTTGACCTGCTGGGCTCGGCGATCCTTCCGCTTCACCTTCCAAGTAGTTGGAACTACAGGTGTGCACTACCACGCCTGGCTAATTTTGATTTATTGTAGAGATGAGGTCTCGCCAAGTGGCTCGGCGGGTCTCGAATCTGCAGGCTCAGGCAGTCCACTTGCCTCGGCCTCCCAAAGCGCTGGGATTACAGGCTGAGCCACCGAGCCCGGCCATGAAAGGGTATTAATTTAAATGCATCCCTGTCTGTAAATTCAGCCTTGGCTCTAGTTTGTAATACTGTGATTTCTCCTTGTCTTATATGCCTTTAGTGACATGTCAGTTCATGATGTGTCGGTGAGTGCAGCTGAGACACAGGCCATCATAGACGAGGCCTTGGGGCTGCGGAAGAAGAGGCAAGCGCTGATCGTGCGGGAGAAGGAGCCAGACTTGAAACTCGTGCAGCCCATTCCCTTCTTCACGTAGGTCATTGGGTATCTCTGGTAATACTGGGTCAGCTGGTAAGCCCAGATGTGGGACACGGCCCTGTACAGATGAGAGAGATCCAAGGCCTGATCCTGGGCTGGTGATGTGGATGGGGCTGGGTGCATGGCCAGAGGGCTAGAGGTGTATACTTATTGTTAACTACTAAGAAGCAGATCAGCTCTCTCTCCCTGAGTTCCTTTTTGCTGTCACCATATTGACCCCAGCCACCTGCCACTTTCCTGTAAGGCCCCTCTCAGCCTACCATACCTAGAAGGGAAAAGAAAACTAACATGTGCTAAGAAAGGGAGGAAACCGGAGCTCAGAGCAGTTAAATGGGGAGGGCAGGGTCAGCACCAGAGAACTGGCTCTTGAGACCATGCTTTCTCTCCAAGGGAGAAAGGTGCTTTTTCTCACAGGGGGAACCCTGCAAAATGGGCCTCAGCAGAGCCTTTGCACAGCCCTTGTGAGCCCTGTGATGTGTGAGGCCTTCTGCCTCCAGGAAGAGCAAACTGGTGTTGGTGGCCCTGGAGTTGGGACGGCTTAGCCCTTTAGTGAGCTCTGGCATTCTCCATTTATATATTTAAAATTCTGACATTGAATCTTTAAACTTAGCATGCCTTGGCGGCAGTGTTCCATTTCCACTTCCCCACCCGCTGAGGGCATTGTCACACAGTGGTCTAGAGCTCCTGCCCTACATCAGACTGACCTAGGCATTCCTAATGTTGTTAATTGGGTGACCCTGGGAACTGAGGCCACTTTCTAAAAAGGGCAGAACAACATTTCTCTCATAGGGTCACTATGATAATGAACTAGAAGGGGCTAGCACAGAGATAGCACATAGCACCCATTCAAGAAGGGCTGGTTCTGGCAGTTGTGAGTTCTCCACGTGAGTTCCCCAGGAATACCTTCATACCCAAGCACTGAGATGGACAGAAGATAAGGCTTCTCTTCAGGCTTCTCTGAGACTCTCATCCGGTACGCTTCCCCTCATTTTATCACCTGGGTTAGAGTCTCCATCCTGTCAGTGTTTTGGAAGGGACCTGGAGAGTCCTGTTACAGTAGACCTGAGGACATCAGAAGGGATTATGGTGATGTGACTGGAGGAGAGAGGGCTGGGAACTGACTTTGTAGCCACCCTAGATGCACTGGGGGATGGCCAAATGGAAGCAGGAGGGTGTTAGGCTTGGTAGTTAAATTTGGGGCTGGGATTTTAAAACAAGATTCTCTCTCTGGGAGCAGAGGACATGGGGCTTTTAAAGTAACTTCCATCTGTCCCATAGGGTACCCTTTTCATGCAAAGAGTCAGATAGTAAATACTAAAGTATTTGTGGGAGATATATACATTATATATATACATTTTTTTGTGTGTGTTGGCATTTCACTCTGTTGCCCAGGCTGGAGTGCAGTGGCACACTCATGGTCACCCCAGCGTCAACCTGCTGGGCTCCAGTGTTCCTTCCACCTCAGCCTTCCAAGTAGCTAGAACTACAGGTGTGTGTTAGCACACCGGCTTAATTTTTTATTTATTGTAGAGATGAGGTATCACCAAGTTGCCCAGGCTGGTCTCAAACATGCAGTCTCAGGCAATCCACTCACCTCGGCCTCCCAAAGTGCTGGAATTACAGACTGAGCAACCGAGCCCGGCCTATTCTTTTTTTTTTTCCTAACACCCTTTAAAAATGTGAAAACTGGCCAGGTTCATTCAGTGGTTCATGCCTGTAATCCCAGCACTTTGGGAGGCTGAGGCAAGAGGATTACCTGAACCCAGGGGTTTGAGACCAGCCTGGGCATCTTGGTGAGACCTCATCTCTACAATAAATCAAAAATTAGCTGGGTGTGATGGTACACACCTGTGATTCCAGCTACTTGGAAGGCTGAGGTGGAAGGATCACCTGAGCCCAGTGAGTCAAGGCTACTGTGGCCATGAGTGTGCCAC
>JAPVLO010006582.1:0-12468 GCA_027257055.1 Cephalopachus bancanus | reverse complement strand
TCGGTACTGAGCACAGTGGCTTCCATCCAGGAAGTGTTCAATAAACGTTAACTGCTTCCACCACCACCACCAAATCACATTCTGTCTTTCTTTCTTTCTTTGCTCCTCTTTTTTTTTAATAAATTTTTTGTAGAGACGGGGTCTCACCACTTTCCCCAGGGTGGTCTCGAACTTCTGGGCTCAGGCAAACCACCCACCTCAACCTCCCGAAGTGCTGGGATTTTAGGCATAAGCCACCATGCCTAGACTTTTTTTTTTAACTTCTTGCTGTAAAATAAAACATAGAACCCCCCCAGAATGTGGATCTTAACTCATAATAAGGTGAACACCCACATGACTAGAAGAGCCGCCCACCCCAGAAGACCCTCCCCTGCACTGCTGAAACGTCAACTCCCTTCTTTCCCAAGCCTGACCTGGCCTTGCTGTAGTCACTTTCGTGTTTATGGTTTTACCACCCAAATGTGCATGTCCCGCACTGTGGTTTAGTGTGCCTCTACCCCCACCCCAACCTCCAATGTTTATACTTTTAAGTCTTTTAAAGCTCATTTAATTAACAGACTCACTTCCATGTCTCCCTTCGGTTTGTCTGTGGAAGGAGCTGGGGTGTCTGACCTACAGAGCAGCAGCCCCCAACCTTTCTGGCACTGGGGACTGGTTTCATGGAAGATAGTTTTTCCGTGGATGGGAGGGGGAGGATGGTTTCGGGATGGTTCAAGCGCATGACATTTATTATGCACTTTATTTCTATTACTGTTACACTGTCATATATATTGAAATAATTATACAACTCACCATTTTAAAAAAAGGTGCAGACAGAGGTGGTAAACACAATCACGGCTGGGCTGATCCGCGGGAGGCCGAGCTCACCCACCTCCTGCTCTGCCAACCATTCCTACTGGGCCGCGGACCGGTACCAGACCGGGACCAGTCCGCCGCCCCGGGGCAGCACGTCCCTCTGTCCTCTGGTTGCCTGCAACTTCCTAGCTGGAGCCAGAGGCTGGACCAGACTCGTGATCCATCCTTCAGCGGGACTCTAGGTGGCGCTGTGTTCTATCTCCAAGAGACTGTGTCACCGGTTATCTCTTTTGTGACGTCACCAGACACCGACACTCAATGGCCAGATCCATTCATTTAATGGGGTCTGCAAAACGGTGATATTCTAATTTCACCATTTATTTTTCATCTATTAGTAGAATACTTTTACAAAGAACTGCTCCCCGCCGGGCGTGGTGGCTCAGGCTGTAATCCCAGCACTTTGGGAGGCGGAGGCGAGAGGATTGACTGAGTCCAAGGGTTCGAGACTAGCCTGGGCAAAAAAAATTAGCCTGGCCTTGTGGTTCCAGCTACATGGAAGGCTGAGGCGGAACGATCGCCTGAGCCCAGCAGGTCGACACTGCAGTGGCCGTGAGCATGCCACTGCACTCCAGCCTGGGCGACTCTGACTCAAAAAAAAAAAAAAAAAAAAACTGCTCCCCTTCATGTTGTATTTGATTTCCCAGTGGTCCAGTTCACATAGAAAAAGCCTGCGGCTGGGCTCAATGGCTCAGCCTGTAATCCCAGGGCTTTGAGAGGCCGAGACGAGTGGATTGCCTGAACCCACGGGTTCGCGACCAGCTGGGGCAACTTGGCGAGACCTCGTCTCTACGATAAATCAAAAATTAGCCGGGCATGGGTGGTAGCATGCTTGTAGTTCCAACTGCTTGGAAGGCTGAGGCGGAAGGATGGTTGGAACCCAGCAATTCAATTCTGGGGTGGTTGTGAGTGTGCCACTGCTCACCAGCCTGGGCGACAGAGGGAGACTCCAACTCAAAAAAAGAAAGAAAGAAAGAAAAGAAAAAACTTGCTTTTCTTTGCTTTAATTACCTAGTTTTCAAAAAGATGGATTCGTTCCTTTGGTGATTTTAAAACATGCCTGCAAATTCTTTGGCACTTCTGCCTTCAAGTGGTGGGGTCTGTGTGCCTCTCATTGAATCTTGGGGGGAACGTGACTACTTCAAACAACAGGGTACATAAAAATGACCATTTGGGACTCCCACGGACATGTTATAAAAGGTTATGCAGCTTCTGCCGTGTTTCTTGGGATACATCCTTGGGGAACCCAGAACTGTCTTATGAGAAATCCACCTACCCTGAGAACGCCACTTTAGAAAGACCTCATATACAAGGAGGACCCAAAAAAACCCAAGAATTTATTTCTTTTTAAAAACTGTACATTTATCCTTATATGTTTCAACTTCAGTCATCTGCAAAATACTCTCCATCTGATACAATGCACATTTTCAAGATGCTTTTTCCACTGCTCAAAACAGTTTTTGAACTTGTCGACCTTGATGCCTTTTAGTGCTTCTGCCATTTTTTGTTTCACCTCTTCCGTGTCCGCAAAACATTTCCCTTTGAGGACTGTTTTCCTCCAGGGAGACATTAGGTGAATAGGGTGGGTGGGGCACTTGGGTCATGGTGTTTTGGGTCAAAAACTGCTAAACACTCAGTGCGGTGTGAGCAGGTGTGCTCACAAATCATCCATCATGAAATGGGCAAATGCATTGAAAGACTCTTCAAAAACACATTCCCTGAAGGTGAATGCAGCCTCTCATGACAACACTAACTGGTACACTGATGCCGATGGGTTCCTAGAACACTTACCTACCTGTAAGCCTGTAGTACAAGTGGCCCTCTCTCTGAAAGGTAATTCCGGGTTTTTTGAGGTTCCCCCTTGTAGGCACTCTGGTCACCAGCCAGCTAAAAAGAGGCTTGAGTCATCCCAACCCAGGCCCAGATACACAAGTGAAGTGGCCTCCAGATGCTTCCATCCCAGCCTTGTGGCCTTCCCAGATGAGGCTCCAGGCACCATAATGCCACTCTCTCCAGGCACTGTCTGAAGTCCTGAAACATAGAATCCATAAGCAAAATATAGCTGTTTCACACTGCTAAGTCTTGGGGGATTTGCCATACTCGATAGTTTATCAGAACAACTCCGTATCACCCTCTGATGGTGATCAGTGAGATTTATCGATCTCCTTATAAACTCATGACTTAAAAGATATCTCATGATTTCAATCAGTGGCTTCTTGATGTTCAAGCTGTCCCTTATTTGGCCAGTGGCACCTCTTTGAGGTGGTTTTTGTGGTTTTTGACAGAACTCGAGTAGGCCTTGACACTTCTCATGACATGATGACCCATGCTCCTCTTGTACCAGGATTCAACCATTTCTCCAAGGATCCCTCGTTTCTTTTTTGTAAGAAATGATCGTTGCCACTAGACTAGCAATTGTTTCTAGGCCCCTTCTTAGACAGACAGATAGATATGATACCTCATGTATTCACATTGATAATTAGCAATTTAATTTCCAGGATTTCAAATTTTTTATTTAATCTCTTCTCTCTCTTGCTCTCTCCATTTTTTCTTTCCTTTTCTTTTTTTTTTTTTTTTTTCTTTTTTGGGGGAGTCAAGGTCTGACTCTGTTGCCCAGGCTGGAACACAGTGATCACAGCTCATTGCAGCCTCAATCTCCTAGGCTGATGGGATCCTTCCACTTCAGCCTCCCAAGTAGCTGGGACTACATGTGCATGCCACCAAGCTTGGCTAATTTTTTAAATTTTTTGTAGAGATGAGGTCTCACTATGTTGCCCAGGCTAGTCTCGAACTCCTGAGCTCCAGTAATCCTAATGCTCTGGCCTCCCAAAGTGCTGGGGTTACAGGCATGAGCCACTGTGTCTGGCTGAGGCTCATTCTCTAATTTATTCCTTGGGAAAGGCTCACAGAAGCATCATCCCCTGTGTCCTGCCATATTGATAACTGTTTGTACTCAGTTTTGCTGATATGAAAATTTTGGCTCGTAGCCTTCCTTGATTATCTTAAGCATATTATTATATTTTCTTCTGATGAAAATCTAATTTTCTTTCTCTCTTGTCTCTCATTGGCTTTGCATAGACAACTAAATAATTATTTTTCTTTTTTTTAGAAGTCTAGTACTTTTACTAGACTATATGTCGGTGTTGGTTATTTGAAGTCAATATTCAAGATATGTGTTGAGGAACCAGGCATGGTGGTGTGCATCTGCAGTCTCACTACTCAGGAGGCTGGGGCAGGAGGATCACGTGAGCCCAGCAAGTCAAGGCTGCAGTGAGCTATGATCTCACCACTGCACTACAGCCTAGGTGATAGAGTGAGACCTTGTTTCAAAAAAATATATATGTTGTGCTCTTTCAATATGTAGTCTCAAATATTTTTTTTTAGGAAAGTTTTCTTAAAATATAGTTTTCAGAATTTATTTTCCCTTATTTTGGTTTTTTTATTTAGAAATTCCTGTTATCTATATGTTAGATATTCTTCTTTGTTTTCAATATTTGTCACTTTATCTTGAATTCTTTTAATCTCTTTCATTTCCTAAATATTATACCATAAGGAACATCTTTCATTTCTGTTTGATTCTCAAGAATTTCTTCCATTTCGCCTTCTAGCTCTCTAAAAGTATTAACTGCTGTTTTCATTCATTCTGTTTTTTCTTACAGTAGTCCTCATTTCTGAAATGATTCATTCTTTTATTTCTAATTCTGAGTTCTACCATCTCATTTCTGAGTTTGTTTAATTCCATTTTGTGTTTTTCTTTATGTCTTTTATAATTTTTTTCTCTTAAATAAAAGCTTTTTGGCCAGGTGGAATGGCTCCCACCTGTAATCCAAGCACTTCAGGAGGCTGAGGCAAGAGGATTGCCTGAGCTTGGGAGTTTGAGACCAGCCTGGGCAACATGGTGAGACCTCATCTCTGCAAAAAATCAAAAGAAAACAAAAAATTAGCTGGGCATGGTGGCCTACACCTGTAGTCCCAGCTACTTAGAAGGCTGAGGAGGAAGGACTGCTTGAGCCTAAGAAATAGAGGCTACAGTGAGCTGTGATCGTGCCACTGCACTCCAGTCTGGGCGACAGAGTAAGACGCTGGTTAAAAAAAAAAAAAAAAGCTTTTGAGATAAAATTTATGTACCATACAATTCACCTAAAGTGTATCATTCAGTGGTCTGTAGTGTATTCATAGAAATGTATAACCATCACCACAACTTCGGAACATTTTATCACCCTAAAAAGAAACCATACCCCCATCAGCAGTCACTCCCTATTTTATCCTCACTCCAAGGCCACCAGTCACTTACTCTGAGCCCTTACAGGTTTGTCTATTCAGACATTTCATATACATGAAATCACACAATATGAGGCCTTTTGCATTGGCTTTTTCACTTAGTGCAATGTTTTCAAGGTTCATCCATGTTATAGCATGGATCAATACCTCATTACTCTTTGTGGCCAATTAATATTCCATATATGGATATACTATTATCCTTCTTATCCATTTGTTAATGGAGGGACATTTGGGTTTTTTCCACTTTTGAGTTTTCATTGATGCTGCTGCTATGGATATTTGTGTACAAGTTTTTGTGTGGACGTGTTTTCTGTTCTCTTGTGTATAAGCCTAGGAGCAGAAACGGTGTTATATTGTTATGCAGTACTCTATGTTTAATTTTGCTTTTTGTTTTTGAGTCAGAGTCTCACTCTGTTGCCCAAGCTGGAGTGCAGTGGCACAATCACACCCACCGCAGCCTCAACTTGCCCACTTTTTAATGGGGCTGTTTGTTTTTTTCTTTTTGGCACATTTGAGTTCCTTGTAGATCCTAGATATACAGTTGGCAAATATTTTTTCCCAGTCTGTGGGTTGTCTCCCTGCTCTCTTAATGGTTTCTTTGGCTTTACAAACGCTTTTCAGTTTGAAGAGATCCCACTTGTCTATCTTATCGCTTATGGCATGGGCACTTGGAGTTTTTATCAGGAATTGGTTGCCAGTTCCAATTTCTATAAGGGTGTCTCCTGCATTTTCTAAGGTTCTTATAGTTTGGTTTACATTTAGGTATTTGATCAATTTAGAGTTGATTTTTGTGTATGGTGATAGGTAGGGGTCCTGTTTCAATCTTCTGCATTTGGTCAGCCAATTTTCCCAGCATCATTTACTGAATAGGTTCTCCTCTTCCCCATGGTTGTTGTTGGAGGCTTTGTCAAAGATGAGTTGGTTGAGAAATTGAGGCTTTGCTTCTGGAATCTCTATCCTATTCCATTGGTCCATATGCCTATTCTTGTACCAATACCAAGCTGTTTTGATTATTGTAGCCTTATAGTAAAGTTTAAAGTCTGGAAGTGTGATACCTCCTGCTTTGTTTCTTTTGCTAAGAATTGTTTTGGCTATTCATGGTAGTTTATATTTCCATATGAATTTCTGTATTGTTTTTTCCAGGTCTGGGAAGAATTATGTTGGTAATTTAATGGGTATTGTGCTGAATCTGAAATTGCCTTTGGTAGACTGGACATCTTAACAATGGTGATTCTTGCTATCCATGAGCATGGAATATTTTTCCATTTGTTTGCATCTTCTTGAATTTCTTTGAGCAGTGTTTTGTAGTTTTCATTGTAAAGGTCTTTCACTTCTTTGGTTAGGAAGATGCTGAGGTATTTCTTTTTTTTATGGCTATTGTGAATGGGATTGTGCTTTTTATTTGGTTCTCTTATTGTTAGTGTATAAGAATGCAACTGTCTTTTGCACATTTATTTTGTACCCTGAGACTTTGCCATAGTCCTTTATCAGTGAAAACAGGTTTTTGACAGATTCTCTTAGATTTTCAAGGTATAGGATCATATCATCAACAAAGAGGGATAACTTAACTTCATCTTTTCCTGTTTGGATACCTCTGATTTCCTTCTCTTATGTAATTGCCCTAGCTAGGACTTCCAACACAATATTGAGCAAGAGGGGTGAGAGTGGGCAGCCTTGTCTTGTTCCGGTTTTCAGGGACAATGTTTCCAATTTCTGTCTGTTTAGCAATGTGCTGGCTGTAGGTTTATTGTAGATGGTGCTTACTATTTTGAGGTATGTTCTTTCTATGCCTAGATGTTTGAGGGTTTTTATCATGAAGGTATGCTGGATTTTATCAAAAACGTTTTCTGCATCTAATGATATAATCATGTAGTTCTTGTTTTTACACCTGTTGATGTATTTAATTACATTTATGGTCTTGTGAATGTTGAACCAGTCCTGCATCCCGGGGATGAAGCCTACTTGGTCATGGTGGGTGATTTTTGAGATGTGTTATTGGATCCAATTCGCTAGAATCTTGTTGAGAATTTTTGCATTTATGTTCCTTAGGGATATAGTTCTCTTTTTGTTGTTGATGATGTTGTTGTTGTTCGATCTTTGTTCAGTTTGGGTATCAGTGTGATGTTAGCTTCTTAAAATGATTTGGGGCCGGGCTCAGTGGCTCAGCCTATAATCCTGCGCCTTTGGGAGGCTGAGGTGAGTGGATTGCCTGAGCCCGTGGGTTCGAGACCCACCTGGGCAACTTGGCGAGACCGCATCTCTACAATAAATCAAAAACTCAGCCAGGTGTGGTAGTGCATGCCTGTAATTCCGGCTACTCGGAAGGCTGAGGTGGAAGGATTGCCGGAGCCCAGCAGGTCGAGGCTGCGGTGGCTGGGAGCGGCCACTACACTCCAGTCTGGGTGACAGAGTGAGACTCCAACTAAAAAAAAAAAAAAAACGATTTGGGGAGAATTTTGTCTTTCTCAATTGCCTGGAATACTTTCAATAGGATTGGTATCAGCTCCTCTTTGTACATGAATCAGAGTCTTACTCTGTTGCCCAGGCTGGAGTGCAGTGGTGCAATCATGGCTTACTGCAGCCTTGAACTTCTGGACTCAGGCAATCCTTCCACCTTAGCCTTCCAACTAACTGGGACTATAGGCACATGCCACCATGCCCAGCTATTGTGTGTGTGTGTGTGTGTGTGTGTGTGTGTGTGTGTGGACACAAGTTCTCACTATGTTGCCCAGACCGGTCTTGAACTACTGAGTTCAAGAAATCCTCCCACCTCGGCTTCCCAAAGTACTGGGATTACGGCAAGAGCCACCACACTTTGCCTATTCTCTCTTTTTTAAAAAGAACTTTCTATGGAATTTAACTTTATTTTCCCATTGTTCATTTTCAAGCAAAACTGGTTGTCTTTAATGTTTAGAAGGCAGCAGCACAGCTTTTCTATCTTCACAGAGCTCCTCTTGTTTTTGATAGTCTCTAGAGGCATGTGCATGTGTGTATGTGAGTGAGTGTGTGTGTAACTTGTTTTCTGAGATTTCCGGTTCTGCTCCTCTCCATCACTTTTGTCTGGGCCTCTCTTTTCTTGTCTGACTTGTCCACTTCCTGCTGTATTTGACTACACCGCCACGGTTTGTCCTGAGTATGGAGTTCTGTGCCTGAGGGGTGACCTGGCTGGACTGTTTGGAGTTCATGGGTCTCCTACTCTGGGCTCCTGAGCCCCCTAGCCCTCCTGCGTGAACCCATCACTGCTGGGCGAGCCCTCCTGGCTTTAGCTGCTCTCCCCAGCTTGCTCTGTCTTGTTTCCAGCGAGCACCTCATGGCTACCACGGGACTCTCCTGACGCCTCCCACAGCTTCCTCCTGGAGATCCTGATTCCCTGCAGGAATTTGCTTGTAGTTTGGGGCTTTGTGAGGATAGCTAACATTCCAGTTTCATTGTAAAGGTTGTCCCTGGGTTTTTTGGTTTTACTACTTAGTTGCTTTTTCTGGTTTTGGTTTTGTTGTTTGTTTGCTTTTTGTTTTGTTGTTTGTTTGTTTGTTGTTGTTGAGACAGGGTCTCACTTTGTTGCCCAGGATGAAGTACCATGGCATGATCACGGCTCACTGCCACCAGGATTCAGGTGATCCTCCTGCCTCAGCCTCCCAAGTAGCTGGGACTACAGGCACATGTCACCACACCTAGCTAATTTTTAAATTTTTTTTTGTAGTGATGAGGTCTCGCTATGTTGCCCAGGCTGGTCTCAAACTCTTGAGCTCAAGTAATCCTCCCACCTTGGTCTCACAAAGTGCTGGGATTACCACCAGATCCAGCCCTCCCTTTGTTTTTTGAGAGAATTGGTGTGATTAAAAGGCACGGTGTCACCACTGCTATCCTCCCAGAATCCCTCTCAGACCACTTCATGAACAGTGACTTTCAATTTTCCTTTCATTTTGCTGTTTGCTTTGAACTTGATCTATGTAGTGCAGATTCGGGTTGAGGCTGATAATCATATCAGGGATCATTTATTTCCTCAAAAAGTGTATGTCCTTTCTCACCATGGTTAACTAGATCTGAATGCAAGTGACCTTAGGGAGTCAGCAGTCTTCAAAACCAGTGGCCCAGCCAGGCCCCCTAAGGCCTCTGACCAGGAGTGAGCCACAACAGCTCAAGGGGTGGTTCATCTGCCCCAGGGCTTTTGCGTGTCTGCGGACACCTTGCTGATAGACTGTGTCTTACTAAGAACTTCCATGCTTCTTGCAAAGTCCAGGCTTTCCCTCCAATCCCACATGTCCAATCCCATGTGCCCTGAACTCTGTACAGACTCACAGCACCCAGAACAGAAAAAAAAAAAAAACCCAGTTACAATAATCTACTCTGCCTGCACTGTCCCTGTAATCAGATTTGCACTCTGCACTGCACTCAAGAGGCATTTAGGGCCTGGTGCGGTGGCTCACGCCTGTAATCCCAACACCTTGGGAGGCTGAGTCAAGAGGATTGCCTGAACCCAGGGGTTCGAGACCAGCCTGGGCAACATAGCAAGATCTTGTCTCTATTTAAAAAGTAAAAATAAGCCAGGCTTGGTGGCTCAGCCTGTAATCCCGCACCTTTGGGAGGCTGAGGTGAGTGGATTGCTTGAGCCCGCGGGTTCGAAGACCCGCCTGGGCAGCGAGACCTCATCTCTACAATAAATCAAAAAATCAGCCAGGCGTGGTGGCACATGCCTGTAGTTCCGGCTACTCGGAAGGCTGAGGCGGAAGGATCGCTGGAGCCCAGCAGGTTGAGGCTGCGGTGGCCGGGAGCGGCCACTGCACTCCAGTCTGGGTGACAGAGTGAGACTCCAACTCAAAAAAAAAAAAGTAAAAATAAACAATTTTAAAAAGACAGAGGCATTTATTAAGTGCCATCTGTATACCAGAAACACTGTGCTACATGCTGGGATCATAAAGACATATACGACCCCTCTCTCTCTCTCTCTTCCAGGAATAGAAGAAACTGATACACACATATTCATTGTGGTGCAGGGCGGTAGCTGCCAGAATAGACATGCAAATTATATAATCACCATGGGGACAGGTACAGAGAAAGAAGCAACTGCCAGCTAGAATTACTGTGTCAGAAAACAAAGCTACCTGTGTTCTGTGACACAACACCTAAAGTGTATACATTTGGCAAAAGTGAGAATGAAATATTCCATTATGAAAATAGCTTTTGCAGCCGGACGCAGTGACTCACACCTGTAATCTCAGCACTTTGGGAGGACAAGGCAAGAGGACTGCCTGAGTGCAGGGGTTTGAGATCAACTTGGGCAACTTGGTGAGACTTCGTCTCTACAATAAATCAAAAAATTAGCTGGATGTGGTAGCACACACCTGTAGTTCCAGCTACTTGGAAGACTGAGGCAGAAGAATCATCTGAGCCCAGCAGGTTGAGGCTGCAGTGGCCATGAGTATGCCACTGCACTCTAACCTGGGTGACAGAGTGAGACTCCAACTCAAAAAAAAAAAAAAAAGCATTGCAATAATGAAAGGATGATGGATAGTTTTCCCCTTGTTAAAATGTATTTTATTGCCGGGCTCAGTGGCTCAGCCTGTAATCCCGTGCCTTTGGGAGGCTGAGATGAGTGGATTGCCTGAGCCCACAGGTTCGAGACCCGCCTGGGCAGTGAGACCTCATCTCTACAATAAATCAAAAATCAGCCGGGCATGGTAGCACATGCCTGTAATTCCGGCTACTTGAAAGGCTGAGACGGAAGGATTGCCGGAGCCCAGCAGGTCGAGGCTGCAGTGGCCGGGAGCAGCCACTGCACTCCAGTCTGGGCGACAGAGTGAGACTCCAACTCAAAAGAACAAAACAAAAATGTATTTTATTGCAGTTTGTTTATTGATTATTGATTTTTGAGCTGGAGTCTCACTCTGTCGCCCAGGCTGGAGTATAGAGGCACACTGACAGCCACTACAGCCTCAACCTGCTGGACTCAGGTGATCCTTCCACCTTGGCCTTCCAAGTAACTGGAACTATAGGCACATGCCACCATGCCCAGCTAATTGTTTTTTAATTTATTATAGAGATGAAGTCTCGCCAAGTTGCCCAGGCTGGTCTTGAACCCATGAACTCAGGCAATCCTCTCACTCGGCTTCCCAAAGGGCTGGGATTACAGGCGTAAGCCATCATGCCCAGTCAAATTTATTTTTAGTACTAATATTTTTTAAATGTATGTTATACAAGCACACACAAACACACACACACACACACACACACACACACACACAGACACACACATATAAATACAATCTCTTGCTTTTTTTTTTTTTTTGAAGTTTTTTGTTTGTTTGAGTCAGGGTCTCACTCTGTCACCCAGGCCAGAGTGTAGTGGCACAATCATGGCTCACTAAAGTCTCGACCTCTTGGACTCAGGCAATCCTCCCACCTCACCCTCCCAAGTAGCTGGGACTACAGATACACACCACCACTCCTGACTAATTTTTTTTGTGTGTGTGTGGAGACAAGGTCTTACTTTGTTGACCAGGATAGTCTCAAACTCCTGGGCTCAAATAATCCTCCCGTCTGGGCCTCTCAAAGTGCTGGAATGAGAAGCATGAGCCACCACGCCTGGCCTCGCTGTCTTCTCAATGCTCTTTCACATGCATGGACGAGGCTAAGCTCTTGGCCCTGATGGCAGACACCAGCGAGGTCTCTCACCCTCTTCCTCTCGCCATATGTACTGTGAGGTTTCAAACATGTCACCACCCTTATGGTTTTCAAGAGTGAAAAGAAGTAGAAAAGCTGACTAGGAAAGTGAATGTGGCATAAATCCCAGACAGAAATGTTTTGAGCCAGATACTACAGCGGGCAAATGCCAGGCAAGTGTTTCCAGAATTATAATGAGACTTTCGGCAAACATGGCCAGCATCTTTGCTGATTGAGAGACACCCAGGCACCAGCCCCAAGGAGGATGCACCAGCAGCCGTGAATACACTACCTTTCATAGCAGGTGCTGACCACAGACGAATTACTCCAGAAGCCCACAAGCCCCATAGCTGTGTCAGGCCGGGGAAGAGCATGGGAATTGTATTATTTAATTAATTAATTAACTTCTTTTATTTAGAGTTTGTGTCTCACTCTGTTGCCCAGGCTGGAGTGCAGTGGCATGCTCATGGCTCATTGAAGCCTCAACCCCCTGGGCTCTGATGATCTTTCCTCCTCCGCTTCTCAAGTAGTTGAGACTACAGGTGTGCACCACCACACCCAGCTCATTTAAAAAAAATTTTTTTTTTGTAGAGACGAGGTCTCAAACTCCTGTGCTCAAACAATCTTCTTGCCTTGCCCTCCCTAAGTGCTGGGATTACAGGCATGTGCCACTGT
>JAPVLO010006575.1:0-12749 GCA_027257055.1 Cephalopachus bancanus | reverse complement strand
ATTTTTATAATAAATTTTTTTTAAAAAAGCAGACAAACAGGCCTGGCACAGTGGATCATGCCAGTAAACCTAGCATTTTGGGAGACTGAGGCAGGAGGATTGCTTAAGCCCGGGAATTCAAGATCAACCTGGGCAACATAGCAAGACTTCCTGAGCAACGTAGCAAGACTTCTTTGGAAGAAATATAAATATTAGTTAGGTGTAGTGGTATGTACCTTAATTACAGCTACTTGAGAAACTGAGGTGGAAGGATTGCCTGAGCCTAGGAGATCCAGGCTGTGGGTCTTGCCACTGCACTCCAGCCTAGGTGACAGAGAGGGACCCCAACTCAAAAACAAACAAACAAACTGGGCCTCATCTATTTTAGTAGCAGCACTTGGCTGGTGACAAACTTTGCCCGACATGTTTTTGCTAGAAATCTGAGTGCATCAGTAAAATGCCTTTTCAAAATCTTATTGTCATTGGGTACAATGTGCACAGGTGGGAGTGGTGGGTACAATTAAAGCCTAGATTTCTTCGCCACTATACAATGCAACCATGGAACCAAAAATTATTTGTACCCACTACAACTATTAAAATAAAGAAGAAAAAAGAAGTAAAAACAAGCAAACAAACAAAACGTACCATCTTGGTACGCAAAGCCAGCATCTGAGAATGTTCTGCATCAAATCAACCAGTATGCCCTGAAAGACCTGTATATACTTAAAAGAGGAGGCATGGTTTCAAAGACTGAGTTTGAGTCACTTTGAAACTATATAAATTAACATGATTTCCAAAACCAACAGTCTGAGATTTTGATTTTATCAACTCAAGAATCCTTGACAGAAGAGCCATGAGTGACACAGAAAGTCCTGGAGATTTTAATCAAGATGAGATAATGCATATGAAAGTGAACAGTGGAGCCCTACACAAAGGTAAAGTATTTTAGGATATGCCACTAATTGTCATAGTCTCCTGGGAAATGATTTAATATAAAATTGAAAATAATATGATCATTATACTGTTAAGCTGAAATCTCATATTTTAAAAGCTGCTTATTGAAAAAGAGAAAAACTGAAAACAATAAGCAACTTCATTAATTGATTACTGTTTTCTTTTAAAAAATGGATTTTACCTGTTTGACTTTGAGTCAACCAGATATAACCTGAAAGACCAAAAAGAATATAATTTTTTTTTCAAATATGCATGCTTCTAAGCTGGAACTATTTGCTCAAGATGGACTGAACTGTGTCTGTCACACTGGAGAGCTTTAAAGAATCCTTTTACAGTGAAGTGTCAATTATTGCTCTATTCTTTTCAGACAGTTGAGTCACTTTAGCACCCTCTCATCATTGTCTGATCATTTCATTTTCTTTCTTCAAATGATAACCAGGAGTGGCATGGTGCTTTGTCTCTGTCTCCTTGCTTTCATAGCCCCCATGGCAATCTTTCTTTCTTTTTCATCCTTGTTAGTTTCATCACTTTTACCTCAAGGACGTTTCTCAGCCCTCAGAGCAACTTGTAGCTTCCCAGGCTCTGCTGTGCAAAGATGCCTTTCACTTTGTGCGAATCACCTGTGCCTTGATGTGGTACAGATACTTCCCTTCTAGAAATTCAGAAGGGCACAATAAGTTGTTTGCTTGACTTCCACACTGACTAAGACATTTATTATGCATAGCATTCTGGGGATGTTGGGACACGTGCCCCCGCCCCATTTCTTGATTTTAAGAAAGTTACATACATTAAGATGGAAACAATGCATGCTAAACGCTATAAAACTGCTCTGTCCAATAACCACTAATTAACTGGTTATTGAACATTCGAAATGTAGCTAGTCTAAACTGAGTTGCAGTTTATGTATAAAATACATACCAGATTTTGAAAATTCCATGCAAAAAAATGTAAAACACTTAAATTTTAAAATATTGATAAATGTTGACATAATATTGTGAATATGTTGGGTAAAAGAAAGTATACAATTAAAAGTAATTTCACCTGTTTCTTTTTAGTTTTCTTCATGTGGCCACTACAAAACTTAAAATTACACAAGCAGCTTGCATTCTTTTGATTGGATAGCATTGCTATAGAAGTTCAGAGAGGAGTGGGAAAGTGTGTCCCATGTATGCAGGGGGGGCAGATATAGGGACATGGTGAGCAGAAAACTATCTGAGAGGAGGTGATACCGGAGCTAAGTCTTTTTTTTTTCCTTTGAGTTGGGGTCTCATTCTGGTGTCCATGCTACAGTGCAGTGGCACAATCATGAAGATCACTGCTCATGGCAGCCTCAATATCCTGGAATCAGGTAATTATTCCACTTCAGCATCCTGAGTAGCTGGGACTACAGGCGTGCCATGACCAGCTAATTACTTAATTATTATTTTTTGTGTTGGAGTCTCACTCCGTCGCCCAGGCTGGAGTGCAGTAGCATACTCATAGCCACCCTGGCGCCGACCTGTTGGGTTCTGGCGATCCCTCCACCTCAGCCTTCCAAGTAGCTATAACTACAGGCATGCGCAACTATGCCAGCTAATTTTTTATTTATTTTAGAGACAAAGTCTTGCCAAGTTGCCCAGGCTGGTCTCGAACCCTTGGGCTCAAGCAATCCACGTGCCTCGGCCTCCCAAAGTCCTGGGATTATAGGCTGAGCCACTGAGCCCAGTCAATTGATTATTTTTGTAGAGAGGAGGTTTCACTATGTTGCCCTGGCTGGTCGTGTACTCCTGGGCTCAAAACAATCCACCCATCTCATTTTCCCAAAGTGCTAGGATTACAAATGTGAGTCACCAAGCCCTGATGGAGCTAAGTCTTGAAGACTGAGCAGTCCCTATACATGCAGAGTGGAGAAGAGATCTCATCCAACAGCAGAAATGCTGTGCCCTGTGACAAGCAAGGCAGTCTTTGGATACTACCTCAGTTCCTCTTATTCTAAATTACTATAGTGCTTAGAACAAGAAAAAGCACTCAAGAAGTGGTGTCTAATTTAACAGGGGATGTGAATGTCAATAGGGTTAAAGGATGAATTAAAGGATCAAAGGCCATCCAGACGTGCGGTGTCCTGGGTACGCAGCCACTGAGCCCACCATTGATTACTTTTTTCGATTTGCATATCTGAGTGAGTACTCCAGACTCAAACACAATTCAGAACAGGAACAAATGTGAGCAACCTATGCCCTAGTCTGGATGAGCAGCCCCTAGACATGCAGAGTGGAGAAGGGATTTCAGCCAACAGCAGAAATGCAGTGCCGTGTGATGAGTAAGGCAGTCTTTGGATAACACCTCAGCTCCTCTTAAATCCAAATTAGTAATGTCCTTAGAACAAGAAAAAGCACTCAAGAAGTGGTATCTAATTTTACTGGAATGTTAATGTCAGCAGGGTTAAGGATGAATTAAAGGATGCTAAAAGGACATATAACCTAAGAGTCATTTTTGGCTACCGCACCAGAGACACCACCATTAAAGTCTTCCTCTCTTTTCCCATCATTGCTTATAATCTGAATGAGTCCCAGATTCTATATAGCACATATTCAGGAACAGAGAAAAAAAATCTATTTCCCAGTTGATTTTCATTGTCCTTATTCCTGAAGTGACCTTGTAATATTTTATAACCATGTTGCTGTGGAAATGAAAGTTAGAAGTAGATATGAGCATTGTCTTTCTGACTGAAATCCTTAGTCCTTGAGAACCCAGCAGGATATTCAATGGTCCACATCTATCTACATTAAAATTATGAATGGCTCTGGAAACCAGGGCTAATTCTGAGGATCACGGAGTTGAATTACTTATGATATAGGACAACTTGACATATGCCCAAGTTCCATTAAAGCAGTCTGTTTTACAGAAGGACTTTATACATGCTGATATCGTACTGAAACATTCCAAGAGACTAAAATTAGATCAGCACACATAGGTTACTTGGACAGTAATCGACTAGAAAATAATATAATTTCATACAGAAGCTAGGTTCTGTTAAGGACTGGTGCTTGCCACAGGATAGTAGAAACAGTTGTGAGGCCCCAGGTATAACAGTGGCCCCCAACCAACCTATTCTCTCTACCATCCTGAGGTTCTTGCTGTAGAAGTTTTAAGGGGCCATCTAGAGGAGTGAAAATAAAGACTACAGGTGATTGTTGATTCAAGCATAAGCCCCACAGACCTTTGTCTTCTAACTTGGTTCCTCATGCATTTCAACTTCTTTGCACTGCCCCTCTCCAATCCAGTGATCTGTTAAGAGAAGCAGAAAAAGGTGTGGATTGAGAGCCCTAGTTCACCTTGAAATTTTGCTTAGTAATTGCCTTTTTTGTTATGATAAAAATGATTAACAGTATTGAACACTTACCTAACACCACTATGCATTTGGGTATGATGTTGTTGTTTTAGTTATCTATTGTTTCATAGCAAATTACCACACAGTTTAGGGGCTTACAATGACAACGATCACTTATTACCTCTTTAGGGTTTCTGTGGGTCAGGATACAGACAAAAGAGCAAGTATGATTCATTTCTATACCATGAGATCTGGGATCTTAGCTGGAGGACTTGAAGACTGGGTCCTATAATCATCTGAAGGTTCATTCACTTGTCTGGTGGTTAATGCTAGCTGTCAGCTGGGAGTCTAGGTAGGTGGAGTTGCCATTTGGGACAGAGAAAGAGACAGAGAGAGAATGAATTAGTTTGTTCTAGGCAGAAACCCTTGTCTTTTATGACTTAGCTGGACGTCACATCACTTCTGCCACAATCTTTTGTTTAAGGCAATGTGAAAGTTTGGCCCAGATTCAGGGGAAGAGAATATAGACCCCATCTCTTGATAAAGGAATGTCAATGTCACTTCATGAGAACAGCATGTAGAATGGAATATATTGATGTTGCTGTCTTTTGGGGAAAATGTAGTCTACTACACATTGATGTTTTATAGATGGAAGGACCAAAGGCTTAAAATAGGATAAATAAACTTCTTGTGAGCATGCAACTAGTATAAAGAAAAGCCAAGATAGAAATCTACTAGTTTCCATAATTCATTCACTTAAAAAAAATACTATGTTACACTATTCCCTACCTCAAATTCTTTCCAACTCTAAATTTTAAAAAATGATAAATTTAAAACAATTCTTTTCCATTTTTCTATTATAAAAATGTGCCACATATGGCTACAAAAAAAGGTGATGCTTCTACACTTTTGGTGGAAATGCAAACTAGTCCAACCTCTGTGAAAAACAGTGTGATGATTTCTCAAAGAGCTAAAAATTGAGCTTCTGTGAGATCTAGCAATCTCTCTGCTGGGACTATACTCAGAGGAACATGAATCCTCTACAAAAATGTCACCTGTACATGCATACTTATTGTCACACTATTTCACAATAGCAAAGACACCAGAACCAACCCAGATGCCCACCAAAAGTAGACTGGGTAAAAAAAATGTGGTACATATACACAGTGGAATATTATGCAGTCATAAAGAAGAATGCAAACATGGCCTTCACAGCAACTTGGGTGGAGTTGGATCATATTAAGTGAACTACTACAGAAACAAAGAACTGAATACTGAGTATTCTTTCTCATAAGCAGGCCCTGAACACTAGTCCCATTAACATAAGGGTGAGATCAGGAGTCTTGAGGTACAGTCAGTGGATGGAAGGAGAGAAGAGGGAGGGGGATGTGGCAACATACTGGGTACCTGGTCCACTGCCAGAGGAAAAGAAGGCCAGGTAGAAGCCCAAACTTTACCTGCATGCAGCCTACTTATGTTGCAAACCCTCACTTGGACCCCACAACTTAAAAAAAAAAGGCCACTGGCTTTATAAACCTGGAGTTGGGGATGGTAATTTGAGTTCACAATAAAATTTTAAAGTTCAAATTGTAAGAGCTCAAGCCTCTAATCATTCAAGTCTTTGACCTCATGGAATGTTTCCCCCAAAATGTTGCCTTTCTTTCCCACTATTTCTGTAGTCTTTAAGAGGTGTGTCTCACGTGCCTACAAGTCTATTTATTCTCCATGTGACAGCTACCGGGTCTTTGTTTCCTCTGCTGATGGTGGGACTTCTGGGAGTGTCAGTGACGAGAGACCTGGAGAACTGGGTCTTCTTGTCCAGTAGCTGCTGGAGGAGCCAGAGGGGAGCTAATTTTGCAGAGATGGGAATAAAGAATCACATCCCAATTCTTGGCCACACTTTATCTTGTCACCTAGGCAGAGAAGAGGCATTGCCTTTCCCAGAGCGTGACAGAGTCTATGAAAACTGATCCTTCAAACTTATTTCCACATAATTCTCATTTCCTGTCACTGATGCTAATTCAGCAAAGCAAAGCAATTCACTCAATCCCATTCTTACACTATCTAGGACAAGTTGTTACTCAGCCTGTGTCTCTAAACTCTCTCCTGCAAGGGTTAGAACATATCTTTTTTCCATTCCACCAAAAAAAGTCAGCAAAGTCTACAGGAAGAAACTCAGTTCAGTAATACAAGAACTTACTTAGCAAACACAAACTCTGACTTCTAGGATTAAATATGGGTCTTCTGATTATTAGTGACCTCATGGTTTCTGGCGAAACAATGGCTAGATATCCACTTTGCATTTGTATGTCTCAAAGAACAGTGAGATAGTTTTCCCAAAAACAAAAGAGGAGTTAACCGAAAACAAATTCTCTGTACACTGTTCTAAGCTGTGAGAAAATGTTTTCTCAGGTTTCTCTTTACTCTGTCAAGACATCAAGGGGGCACACCTTAAGAACTCTCTGAAAGAAGATAAATTCTTTCTAAGACACAACTCAGATATGGGACCCAGTTGTGGAAGAGATAAAGCAGAAGGCTTTACCCTCCACAGCTAGCCTTTCCTTTATGGGATTAGGGCATTAACAGTAATAGTCATAGAAGTGGCAGTAACAGTGCAAAGGAAGAGAACGACGAATAGAAGAGGGATGAGGTACAGGAGGGGAGAAGCAACACGAACTGAAGTCTTCCTAAGTGCCAAGTTCTGTGCCATATGCTTTCACTTAGCTCTTGCAACAGCTGAGTGAAGTAGACATTGTTAGGTAGATGTGCAAATATAGCACATTTTTTCAGATGAGGATGCTCAGGCCTAGAGATGTCAAGAGTTGAGAGTTGTCCAAGGTCACAGAGTTTGTAAGAGGTGAAGCTGGGATTTAGACCCAAACATTTTTTCTAGTTTTTGAGTCGGTTCTCGCTCTGTCACCAAGCTGGAGTAACGGTAGCATGATCACAACTCTTCACAGCCTTGACCTCTTGGGCTCAGGCAATCCTTCTACCTCAGCCCCTTTTGTAGCTGGGACTACAGGCTTGTGCAACCACATCTGGCTATTTTTTAAAAAAAATTTTGTAGAGACAGGGTCTTACCATGTTGCCCAGGCTGGTCTCAAACTCCTGGGCTCAAGCAATTCTCTTGCATTGTTGTGATTACAGGTGTAAGCCACTGCCTCTGGTCAACCCAAACGTTTTTACTCCTAAACCCTTCTGCAGTTCATATCAACTGTCTTCTGTTTCAGCTAGCTGTTATTTTCCTAAGCAATCCAATTAGAACAAACTTTTTTAGCCCTCATTATGTGCATATATTAGTGTTAGGCCCTGGGATGATAGCAATGGAATAGGCCCCTATCTATCTTACCCCCTGAGTAAGTCAGGGGTTCATTAGAGAAAGCAACATGAAGCATCAGGAGGGTCCTTAGGGTCCTCTGGTAACACCAAGGGAGGGATTCGTCCTAACTCTGATGAGAACTAGGAAAATTCCAAGAAGGTGATTTTTGAGATGAGAATTAGCTTACAAATACTATTTTTGTGAGTAGAAAAAAAAAAAGGGGGAAAGACATTCTACAAAGAGAGAAATAGTATGAGGGAGAAAAGAAAACAAAAGGCCTGTTAAAATGTACACAGTGCACCTAGGTATAGAAGGAACATACATCAAAATAGTAAGTGCCATCTATGAAAAACCCCCACAGCTAGCATATTGCTAAATGGTCAGAAACTAGAATCATTTCTCCTGAAAACTGGAACAAGACAAGGCTGCCCACTCTCACCCCTCTTGTTCAATATTGTGTTGGAATTCCTAGCTCAGGCAATTAGACAAGAGAAGGAAATCGGGGGTATCAAAATAGGAGAAGAGGAAGTCAACTTATCCCTCTTTGCTGATGATACGATCCTATACCTTGAAAATCCAAAACCTGCTTGTACTGATAAAAGACTTTGGCAAAGTCTCAGGGTACAAAATAAATGTGCAAAAGACAGTTGCATTCCTATACACCAACAACAAGCAGGCAAAGATCCAAATAAAAAGCACAATCTCATTTACAATAGCCCAAAAAAAAAAAAAAAAAGAAGAAGAAATACCTCGGCATCTTCCTAACCAGAGAAGCGAAAGACTTTTACAATGAGAATTACAAAAAACTGCTAAAAGAAATCCAAGAAGACACAAACAAATGGAAAAAAATTTTTCCCTTCTAAAGGATAGAAAGAATCAATATTGTTTTTTTTTGTTGTTGTTGTTTTTTTTGAGTTGGAGTCTCACTCTGTCGCCCAGACTGGAGTGCAGTGGCCGCACTCCACTCACCTCAGGCCTCCACTCACCTCAGGCAATCCACTCAGCCTCCCAAAGGCGCGGGGGTTAAGGCTGGGCCACCGAGCCCGGGAGAATCAACATTGTTAAGATGCCCATCCTACCCAAAGGGAATCTACAGATTCAATGCAATACCCATTAAGTTATCAACATCATTCTTCTCAGACCTGGAAATGATGATACAGAAATTCATATGGAAATGTAAACTACCACAAAAAGCCAAAACAATCCTTAGCAAAAGAAATAAAGCAGCAGGTATTATACTTCCAGCCTTCAAACTTTACTGTAGTCAAAATAGCCTGGTATTGGTACAAGAACAGGCACATAGACCAATGGAACAGAATAGAGATTCCAGAAGCAAAGCCTCAATTCCTCAGCTAACTCATCTTTGACAAAGTCTCCAACAACAACCACTGGGGGGAGGTGAACCTATTCAGTATATGGTGCTGGGAAAACTGGCTGACCCCATGCAAAAGATTGAAACAGGATCCCTACCTATCATCATACACAAAAATTAACTCTAAATGGATCAGAGATCTAAACATAAAAACTCAAACTATAAGAATCTTAGAAAACTCGGGAGACACCCTCATGGAAATTGGAACTGGGAACCCCAAATTTCCCATTCAGGGCCCTAAAGGCCAATATTTTAAGAAATAAGATAGACAAGTGGGACCTCATCAAATTAATGAGCTTCTGCAAAGCAAAAGAAACCATCTAGAGAGCAGGGAGACAGCTCACAGAATGGGAAAAATTATTTGCCAACTGTTTATCTGACAAAAGGGCCCAACATCTAGGATCTACAAGAAACTCAAACGCGCTGAAAGGAGAAAAACCAACACAGCCCCTTTAAAAAAGTGGGCAAAAGAAATGAATAGACATTTCTCAAAAGAAGATATACAGGCAGCCAACAGACACATGAAAAAGTGCTCAGCCTCACTCATCATCAGAGAAATGCAAATCAAAATCACACTGAGATACCACCTAACCCCTGTAAGAATGGCCATCATTAATAAAACAAGCAACAACAGATGCTGGTGAGGATATGGAGAAAAAGGAATGCTTTACATTGCTGATGGGGAAAGCAAACTAGTACAACCTCTTTGGAAGACAGTGTGGCGATTTCTGAAAGAACTAGAAATTGACCTTCCATATGACCCAGCAATTCCCCTATTGGGAATGTACCTGGAGGAACTCAAATCATTCTACAAAAAAGGTATCTGCACACGTATGTTTGTTGCAGCTCTATTCACAATAGCAAAAACATAGAACCAAACGTGTTGCCCATCAAAGCTGGACTGGATAAAAAAAAATGTGGTGCATATACACAATGGAATGTTATGCAGTCATAAAGAAGGTCAAATATATCAACTTTGCAGCAACTTGGATGGATTTGGGAGTCGATTATACTCAGTGATTTATCACAGAAACAAAGAACAGAGTACCATATGTTCTCACTCATAAACGGATCTGAACAATTATAATGCTATAAGAAAGTGATTGGCAGTAGTGGGAAACTGACTGCGGGGGGGGGGGTTGGCAGTTGAGAGAAACTGCTAGGAGATGGAGGGGCATACCTCATCAACAAGGGTACCAGCATGATCAGTGTTTATATACCTAACCCTGAAATGTACCCCACATCTTTAAAAATAAAAATTTAAAAAAAAAAAAATAAAAATAGAGAAGGCAGAAGGATGTGGAGAGATTGAAGGCCTAGTGCACTGTTGGCAGGAATGTAGATTGCCATACCATTATCACCCACAAGGGAACATGGAATATTTGTCTTTTTGTGCGTGGCATATTTCACTTAAATAATGGCCTCTGGTTCCATCTGTATTGCTGCAAGTGACAGAGTTTTATTATGTTTTATGACTGAATAATATTTCACTGTGAATATACAACATTTTCTTTATCCATTCATCAATTGACGGGCACTTAAGCTAATTCCGTATCTTGGCTATTGTGAATAGGGCTGCAGTGAAAAATGGGGATGCAGATATCTTTACAAGGTGGGTAATTTCATCAGAAGAGGAATTGCTATGTTGTTACATGTTAGTCCAATTTTTTAAAAGCAGGATTTATTGAGAGGACAGAAAAGCTCCACTGTGGGAGAGGACCTGAAGGGGGTTTCCCATGTTAGTTCAATTTTTTAAGTTATTTTGGAACCTCATACTGTTTCCCATAATGGTTGCACTGGTCTGATTCCTTTCCAACAGTGTACTGGGGTTTCATTTTTCTCCACATCCTTTTGCCTTTTTTATAATAGGCATCCTAATGGGTGTAAGGTAATGTCTCATACTGGTTTTTGGGTTTTCATTTTCCTGATGATTAATGATGTTAAACACCTTTTCACATACATATTGGCCATTTTTATGTTGTCTTTAGAGAAATAGCTGCTCAGAGACTTTGCCCGTTTTAATTGATTATTTGTTTTTCTGCTATAGAATTGTAAAAGTTATTTATATGTTTTGGATATGAGCTCCTTTTCAAAAATAAAAAAAAATAAAATAAAATAATGGAAGGCAAAAAAATGTACACAGTGGAGAGAGGAAGGTTGAATTGTCAGGGGATGGGTTTAAAGGTTAGATGGTACCCTTTACTTCCACCTGGGGGAGCAAACAAGATGTCTTTTAAAAAAAACCCCAACAACAAAACCAAACCAAAAAAAAAAAAAAGTTCAAAGTGCAAAGGAGGGAAGCTGCTAAGTAGCAAGTATGGCTACTATAACCATGAGGCCCAAGGTCTTCGAATTTTCCCCCCAACCCCCAGTGGGATCCTGTAAGAAGCTAATAAACATACTGATGTAGCCCTTTGAACCCTTAAGGACTTGGTATTGGCTGAAGCAAGAAGTGATTTATTCCTTTGGTTTAAAATTTTTTTCTATTTAACTTTTGAGCACACTTCTGATAGTAACTACCTCTTGACTTTTCTTTTTCTTCTATATTTTTTCAGTTCATTCCTTTTTTTTTTATCTTCTAAAAAGAGTAGAAGTTTAGAAAAGAATAGGTCCCAGTGTATTGGTGCATTTCCTAGTTTTCAAACACTTTGCTTCAAGGTATCAGAGATTTTCATAGCAGCAGAATGGGGCAAGAGGCTAGGCCATATGTGCAAAGGCAAGAGAACTGCGGGAGATTCCAGGCTTACAAACGAACCTGCCAGTTGCTAGAGACAGCAGGCAGTACAGGTTCTGGAAGGTCTGGAAGGTTGATGTGAAGTACAACAACAGAGGGACGAGACAGACATACAAATGGCAAGATGATTTATGCATGAAACAGTAGACATAATGCACTGATAAAACACTGTAGACACAGTGATACATACTTCTCCCTAGGCCACTTACCTTCTTAATATTGCTGCTGGACTATATGGTCCAAACCAGGCACTGTGCTTCTTTTGCTCACTTTATAAGTTTAGCATTTAGCCAGGCCTCACAAATATTTATTGAGTGAAATGAATAAATTCTGAAACGTAACCCAGGATTTGCAGGTGGAAACATGACTTCTCTTTATCCTGTTCCTGTCCTGCATCTCCCTTTTTCCCTTTTCTTTCTCACCATCAACATAACTGAAGCTACTTTTTTCTTTTTTAAAAAAAAGGGGCTTGCTTTATTGCCCCGGCTGGAATGGTGCTATCATATCTGACCACAGCCCTTTACTTCCTGGCTCCCACCTCAGCTTCCTGAGTAGCTCAGACTATACCCTGCCTGGCTAAATTTTAAAAACTTTTTGTAGAGATGAGGCTTTGCTATGCTGTCCAGGCTTGGCCCCTCACAGTTCTGGGATTACAGGTGTAGCCCCTGTGCCAGGGCCCGAAGCGACTTTTTACTGAACAATGGCAACGTGTCAGGTTCTATGTGCTCTACAACTGTAGCAGGAAAAATAGAGAGATCGTGACACCGAGACTATTATAGGAAGTGGCACTTTATTACGCTGGCTAGCACAGTGGGCCCAGAATTTCATGTATTCAAATCAAGCTCGAGCACCCCAGAACAGGGGAGTGGGTCTTATACCCTAGTTTAGGTAAGGGAGGGGGATCGTGTTGAGTGATTACATATTTCCTTGGAATTTACAAGGTTGTACTCAGCAAAATCAGATTTTTCAAAGAAAAATGGTTTCCCGGGAAATGCAGGCTTGTCACTTCAGAAGGGGGGTTTTTTGATAAGACTCTTTTCCATTTCCAGGAAGCAGCCAGTCTCTGGGCCATTTGGCTTTC
>JAPVLO010006563.1:0-11973 GCA_027257055.1 Cephalopachus bancanus | reverse complement strand
TTGTGCACTGTTCTGAGTAGTATGATCAAATCTTTGTAGTTTGTTATGTCCCACTTGAAACGTGAATCGTTGATTTGTCTAGAGTATCCATATTGTGTGTGCCTCTTGTCCTTTAGTTAGTAATCATCTAATTATCAGGTCCACTGTAATCATAGTGTCTGTGTCCATCACTCTTAGTTTAGATAATCAGGGCTGCAAATGCAAGAGTTGTGATGTAAGCGTATTGTTATAATTATTACATTAAATTATTAGATATTGATAATCTCATGTGCCTAATTTATAAGTAATCTTTACAGGTATGTATGGATAGAAAAAACTTGGTATTTACTCATATGAGAATTGGCACTATTCATGGTTTCGTGAATCCACTGGAGTAAATGTCTCCCACAAAGTAGTGGGGACTTCTGTGATCAGTTTTGTTTAATAACCAACTATTACTAATATGATAAATGTACTTAGTGTTTTCTAGATATTATTTTCTTAAAACACATGGAAAATTCTCTTGTTTCACGATGGTCTCCCCAAAATATAATGAATTGTGTTTTTTTCTCCACTGCAGGATAACAGAATATTTTGCTCAATCCAACTGTGTAAAGATACACTTACATAAACTTGAGGCAGACAAATGTGAAGCTTCACAAGCATATAGTTGTAAGCATAAGTTTCAGAATTCAAGCCCTGAGTAAGGAGTATCTCAGGTAATTTTATGTTTTATTAAATGAAAATAATATTTTGATCACCTGTGTTTGAAACTGAATTGTTGTTTGTTTCAGCAATGAAAATACATGTCAAAAAAGTTACTGAGGTATAGTCCACAAACCACCAAGTGCAGATATCACTGCTGTTGTGCATGGCTCTTTATCCTGGACAGCCTTTCTAAAGGTTGCATGTTATGCGAGTCTGTTTGTTTGAAATATTAAGAATAGACAAATCCATAGTGACAGAAAATAGAATAGCGGTGGCGAATGGCTTAAAGTAGACTAGAAAGTGACCACCAATAGCCACAGTGTTTCTTTTTTTATGGTGGTATTGTTCGTAACTCTGTGAATATATAAAAATTTTTAAGTGAATGGAATTTATATTATGTATATGACACCTCAAGTAAAAAAAACACTCATTTTTTGTAGTTTATAATTGGGATTATTGTGTGAATGTGTGAGACGTGCTTCCCTAATCTTAATATGACATGGGCTTATTACTCATCTGACATGAAATAAATAAATAATGACATCAAAAAACTCTCATGTATTACATTTGGATCTGTATATAATCTCTAACATAATTTTTACAGATTATGGATCTTTGTAGTGTTGACTTCTCCAATCAATTAATCAATATCAGGCTGTGATCTTCAGCATGTTAGATTTTTTTGAATTTCTGTCTATCACACTTTTTGTATGTTTTAGTTTTAAAGCCATACAGGAATACAGGTATTTCACTTTCTTGTTTTTGTAAATGACATCTTTATTTCAAAATTTCTTTTAGAAATGTTTGTTGCCACAATTGAAAAGACAATTGAAGTCTGCACATTGATCTTATATTCAGTTGTTTCACTGATTTTATGTATTAATGATATAAGTTCAAGTATAGATTTTCTGTATTTTCTAAATTTTGTGTGTACATCTTAACACTTTTATATTCTCTCTTTAAGGACAATGATTTTTTTTTCTTGATACATTTTCATTGCTGAGGGGTTTATTTCTTATAAACAGAAGGTACAATAAAAGTTCTGTCTGTATTATATGCATTATTCCCTGTTTGGCAAAAACATTTAATTTATTTTAGAAATTTTCATCTTAAGTTTCTCATAGTGAAGGAATATAACAATATTCTTATTTTTCAAATTGATTTTTTATCTAATGATATTGCATTTGTATTATTATTTTTATCAATGAAATATGTTTTCCCTGTATAATGTTATAATGTAAACTACAATTATCTTCAAAGCGTATATTTTTCTTATCTTTTATTATCTTCTTTTTGAGTAAGAAGTGTTACTCTATCTCCAAGACTGGAGTGCAGTGGCTCCACGACGTCTTATTGCATTTTCGAACTCCTACTCTCAAGAAATACTCCCTCCTCAACCTCCTGAATACTTGGCAACACAGTTACATGCCACCACAATGAGCTAATTTTTTCTTTTCTTTTCTTTTCTTTTTTCCATTTTTTGCAGAGATATGTTACCTAGGATGGTTTGGCCTCCTGGATTCAAGCAATCCTTCTACCTCGACCTACTAAAGGTGTTGGGATAACAGGTGTGAGCCACTGCTCGGGCCTATTTCTTCCATATTTTAAAACAGACTTGCATTTCTAAAACAAAATCATAATTGTAATTGAATAATGCCCCTTTTAAAAATAAATCAGTGAGTATATTATGCTTAAGGTAATATTTGTTTCTTTATCCGTGTTCACAGGAAAGTTTGATTGCTTTTACTTAACACTTTTACTATTAAGGCTGTATTGAGAGACAGTCCTCTTTTTTCTGTAACATAGAAGCCTTTTTTTTCCTTTTTTTTGAGTGCTGTTTCATTTTTAAGTGTTCCTATTCAGTGGTAATGCCATCTCAGTTCCTAGAATATTTTTATAGAAAAGTTTTTATAGCAAAGCTAATTTCTTTAATACATTTAAACTGTACTAAATTTCTGTTTGTTGTACTGCATTTTGACAATTTTATTTTCTAGATTGAATTTTATATGAATATTAAAATGTATACAGAATCTAGTTAAATATCAATAATGACTGATATCTGTAAAAACTTAATGGTATCTCATGTTTAATCCAGAAATGAAATATCTGAGCCTCCTCTGATTTTTTTCTTCAATATTCTTTTATCACATATTTACAGTTTTTTCAATGAAAATACTTTTGCCTGTTTAAATCTCCACTGTAATTGTGTTCAATGTCATGATTTTGTACTATTTATTTTTCCCTTCTTCTACTTTGTTTGTATTTAGTGGCATTAAATGTCAGATTTCCCATTTGAAATTTCCTTAACTCAGATAATTCAATTTCTGCTTTTTCTTTTGTTGTACATACATTTAAGAAAATCTGTTTTTCACAAGAAAGACTTTATTTTCATGGGATTTTATATAATTTTGAATATTCATTGTGTTATATTCAACCCTTACTTTATTTATAAAAATATTACTAAATTATAAGCCATACGGGTTTCTAAATGTTGGGTTATTGACATATTTTAACTCAATTATAATCAGAATGTTTTCTGTGAAGTTGGAAGTTTTCTATGCCTGTGCCTAAATGTGGATATTGTGACTGAGGAAATTATTTAAAGGTTACTAATTTTTAGTTAATTAATATTAAATTTGAGTAGCTGTATTCAAGTCTCAACTGGTAAAGTTTGACTGCTGTGGAACTGCCTTGAAAGGACAGTCATGTATTTTTATGTTAATATGCTTGGCAAGGTGATATCATAGTGTACTTTTGGAACATTTTCACGTGAACTTGAAATATAAATATTTGATATTTGCATAGAGAATGTATGTGTGTGTTCTTGTGTGTGTTGATTAACTGTTTAGCTTAAGTCTTCTATAGGCTCACTGCAATGTCTGTATTATAAGCAGCAAGACAAAGGTGTGAAATCCCTTTTTTTGAGGAGCTGTTTAGGTACTTTTTTAACTTCTATGCTGAACTTGTATTAGCATTTCATATAAATTATTTTTAAAATATTAGTAATGATTCAGTAATAAATACATTTTTTAAAGCATGCTTTTTCATTTCCAATAATGCTTTTCTCTTATATTATGAATGGACGTTAACTACAGCAGTTTTATTTGAGTTTGTATTGCATGGTATACATTATCATGTCTTTGTTTAAATTTTTCTTTTTTTTTTTTCAAAAGTAGGATTTATTGAGAGGACAGAGAAGCTCCCACAGTGGGAGAGGACACCAAAGGGTTGCCCGTAAATTTTTCTTTATGCTTATATTAAAGAGTGTCTCATTAAAAGAGCAAACAGTTATTTTTATATAAACATTCTTTGTATTTTTAAAATAAAAATAATTTTATTTTATATACTAAAGTTATCCAATTTTTAAGTATATTTATTCTCATGAAAATATCTTATTTAATATAATTAATTATATTACAATAGATAATTTGAATTGAAAATTAACAATTTTTTAAATTCCAGTTTATTATTTTTATCTTCACCATATTTTGTTATTTACTTTATAACATATAGATTTGCTTATTTAATGTACTTTAAATATCCTTTTATTGGTGTCCTGCATTTTACAGTATAGCCTTCTCAAACATTGAAGAAATTCAACATTCCTTCCAATTGTTTGAATGTTTCTCCTCTAAAATTCACGTTGAAACTTACTCCTTAATTAAAAGGTAGTAAAAGGAGGACCTTATGGTATGTGATAGAATTATGAGAGTTTATCATTATGAATAGATGTGTGCCTTAGAAAAGTGCTGCGGGAACCTAGCATTCATATGCACCTTTTTTCCCTTCTACCTTTAGCAATATCATCTTGAAAGCAGAGAGCAGACCTCAGCAGACACTAAACTACTCAGATTATTAATCTTGCACTTTCCAACCCACAGAACTGTGAAAGATAAATTTCTGTTGTTTATTAATTGCCTAGTATGTGGAATTTTGTTATACCAACACAAATAAACGAAGACCACTATCCCCTTTGATTTATTGATTAAGCAACTACCGATCCCTCCCTTGGAGTAATGTGATTATTGTCCAGTTTCCACAGTTGGTGAAAATGTGCGTTTTTCAGTTTTTTTGTTTCTGTGATAGATAACTAAATATGATGGTCTTCAATTCCATTCAGTTTGCTTAAAGTCCCTGATATTGTTCGCCTTAATGGCTACAAAATATTCCATCATGTATATTTTACTACTTTTTCTTTATCCAGACCACTTCCCCTGGATAGTAGGATTACTTCTATGTTTTGCTTTTTGAATAGTGAGTTAAAAACATGCCTGTGTAGGTGCTTTTGTTCTTTCCTTCTTTTTATAGAATGTTTTTTGGGCCTTTGGGAAAATTTTCCCCAAGGGAGTTGAAAAAAATTTTTGGGACGGTCTTTTTTTAAAAGTTTTTTTAAAAAATCAAAAAACTGCTTTTCATAAAAAAGGGAAAGAAAAAAAAGGTTTTGAAATCCCCCAAAAAATGAAATATTATCTTTTCTCCACCCCGAACCAAAAAATTTTAAAGGATGGAATCCATCGAGAAGGGGACCACTGGAGGTTTTTCTTTTTTGGGAAAGTTGAAAGGCGGGGCCCAAATTTTTATTAAACCTTCCCTTTTAAAATTTTATTTGCAATGTGTTTTTAATCCTTTTGGGGCCTCCTTTTAATGATTTTTTTGGTTTTTTCCTTTTTAAAAACCCCCGAGATTTTTGAAGTAACGGGTGTTAAAAATTTTTCCCAAAAGGACTCAAAATTTAAGCAAAATTCTTTAAACCATTCTTTTCCTTTGTTCTAAACCCTTTAATTTTTTTTTCTCTGGTTCAAAAGTTTTCCCCCAATTTTTTTAACCACCAATTTATTTTTTTTTAAACTTCTTTTCATTATTTTTAAAATGCAAAAAATTTTTATTTTTTCCAAATTTACTTTAAATTCCTTTTTAAAAATTTTAAAATTATTTTTTAATGTTTAAGGTTTTATTTTAATTTTTGGGTTTAATCCATTTTTTAAGCTAATTTTTTTAAATTTAAAATTAAGGGTATGTTTAAAATTCCTTTTCTCATTTTTCAAAAAAACCTGGCAAAACCCAAAAAAAAGATATTTACAGGCCAAAATTTCCTTTTTAACATAAAACAAAAACTAAGCGTTGGGAAATTTTCTATCCAAATAAAAATTTTAAAACCTCCCAAAACCGGGCAAATTCTTTCCCGGGGAAAAAGGTTTTTTAAAACTTTAAAAAAACCAAAAAAGTTTTTAGAACTTAATTTTTTTAAAACCCTTTCCATAAAATTATATCTTTAAATGAATTTTTAAAAACTTTTTAAAACCCCCAAAACCTTTTTTGGGATAAAAACCCTTCAGGAAATGGCCATTAAAAAAATTTTGGGCATGAAAAACCCCCAAAAAAAACCCCTTTAAAAAAAGGGGGGGGAAATTTAAAACATTTTTTAGCAAAACCAAGGAGGAACCCTTCCCCCCCCTTTAAAAAGAGGGGAAGAAAAAGAAACCCCCGGCAAAAGGGGGCAATAAAATATTAAAAGAAAATTAAAGGGGGAACTCCTTTGGGAAAAGATTTTTTGTTTAAAATTCCGGGGAAAAAGTTTAAAAAATTTTTTGAAAAAAAGTAAATTTGGGAAAGGGTCTTTGGGGTAAAAAATCGGGTGAAAATTTAAAAGACTGTCATTTATACACCACAAAAACCCCCAAAAAGGAAACAAAACCAAAGGCTTTTAATCCCTTTCGGCCTAACCAGTAAAATAAATTTGGGCCCCAAATCTACTTATACAGTTAAATGAAAGGTCTTTACAATGAAAACTATAAAACAGTGTTCAAATAAATCAAGTATGACAAAAGCAAATGAAAAATATTCTATATTTATTGATTAAAAAATCAATATTGTCAAGACAAGATGTTCATACTACCCAAGGCTATCTGCAAATTCAATGCAATGCCCATTAAATTACCAACATCATTTTTCTCAGACATAGAAAATAGGATACAGAAATTCTTCTGGAAACAAAAAAGAGCACAAATAGCCAAAACACCAGAGTGTGCTGGCAGCTGGAACCACCTTTGCTGTTACCCTCGACTAGTATTTTAGTATCCTAAAAGCAATAGACTATACCATATAGCATGCAGAGTAGGCTGTATCATTTAGCTTTGTGTTTGCGCTCTCTATGTAGTTCACAAAATGAACTATGTCAGCTACTACTTAGGGGCCCCATCTTGAATCCTTAAAACATTTTTGAAAGTAAAGTTATTTGCCATCATACTAAAGTACATTTTTAACTTTTACTGACTTTCAAACTACTGCTCATTCTTAGAATACTATGCATTGTTGTTATTAAAATTGTCACAGTAATACCTATTTCAATTCTATATGCATGCATATACAAATATGTATATTTTATACCATATTAAGTAAATTATATTTACACTTGGAATATTGTGTAATTTTTGTCTTGTCCAAATTTTATTAAGCCTTTGTATAAGCATGGAGTTCATTAAAGTTAAATTCTAGAACTGCAAAAATCTTTATTGATACATATGAAAAAGACAAGACATAGTAATTGGCTGCATAATAATATTTTTGTCAATGTTGGACCTCTTATACAACATTTTTCTCAAAACCTTATAATGGAACTAAAATTCCTGTTGTCTAGTAATATTGTAGTCATTGGTTTTAGCCCAATGCATTATTTATGTGTCTGTGGTGATGCTGGTGCAAACAAACCTCCTGCACGCTCAGTTGTATAAAAGTACACCAAAAAAGGGATTCATTCATACATAAATTGTTTATTTGTTCCCTGTATGTTCAAATGTCAGTCGCCTTCAAAGTACTCACTATTTGAGGCAATACACTTATCCAGATGCTTTTCCACTGCTCGAAATAGTTTTTTGAACTCATCTATTTAGATGCCTTTAGTGCTTCTGCCTTTAAATTTTGTTTCACCTCTTCCACACTGGCAAAATGTTTCCCTGGGAGGACTTTTTTCCATTTGGAGAAACAAAAAAGTCATTCAGGGTGAGATCGGGTAAGCAGAGAGGATGTGGCAGGGAATCATGCCATTTTTAGTCAGAATTTTACTGTTGCACTTTGTTCATGTAAATTACCGATGATCAAATTGCAACTGCGTTGAAAGAATCTAAAAATAAAAACCAAAAAACTCACTGAAGGTGGACATAGTCTCTTAAAACAATGGTAGCTAGTACACTTGCCAATGGGTTCCTAGACACCATCTAGCTAAAGAAGTGCTACATGGGCTCACCCTAAAAAAAAAATGGCTTTTTTGGGGGAGTCTTCCCATGTATAGCACATAAAATTATGTACAGTACATAATATTTGATAATTTGAAACCATGTTACTGGTTTACATATTTTTTTATATTATACATTTTAATTTTTATTTTCTAGTGTTACTTTCCTTCTGCTAATAAAAAACAGTTAACTTTAAAACAACAGCATCAAACAGGGCTTTCAGGAAAGGTGCAGCCAAATAAGGCATTTTTATCACAGAAGATGACATCTCCATGCATGTTATTGCCCCTGAAGCCCTCTAATGGAACAAGAGGTGGCAGTGGAAGGCAGTAATATTGGTGAACCCAGCCCTGTGGAGGCATAGGATAATGTGTGTTCCTATGCTAGCGGTCAATAAAATTTTTGAAAATTAAAAAGCAAAGAAAAAAACTTTCAAATTAGAAAAAAGGTTTATGGGCCGGGCTCAGTGGGTCAGCCTGTAATTCCCAGCGTTTTGAGAGGCTGAGGTAAGTGAATGGCCTGAGCCCGAGGGTTTGAGACCCACCCGGGCAATTTGGTGAGACCACATCTCTACAATAAAATAAAATAAAAAATTAACCAGGCATGGTAGCGCCGGGCCCGTATTTTTACAAATTGGGAAAGGGTGAGGCGGGAAAGGGTCGCCAAGCCCAGCAGGTCGAGGCTGTGGTGGCCAAGAGCAGACACTGCTCTCCAGTCTGGGTGACAGAGTGAGACTCCAACTAAAAACAAAAAGAAAGAGAAAAGGTTTATGGGATAAGGATGCTAAGAAAAAGTAATTTTACCATGTGTGTGTTATAAGAGGTGTTAAAGAATCAATAATTTAAAGTTTATAAAGGAAATAATACTACAGTAAGTTAATATTGACTTATTAATATCAATGTTAATTTACATTTGGAAAAAGAAAAATATGTTTATGCAATTTACTGTAAAGTAATACCCTAGGCTCCATAGTCACTCAACGCACACTGACTCACCCAGAACCAACTTCCAGTCCTACTAGGTTCATTGGTGATATGTGCCCTGAATAGTTTACCATTTTTTAACTTTTATACAGTAATTTTATAATATATTTTCCTATGTTTAGATACACAAATACTTGCCAATTCGTTATAATTATCTACAGTATTCAACAGAGTAGCAGGCTGTACTGGTTAGTAGCCTAAAAGCAATAGACTATACCATGTAGCATGTGGAGTAGGGTATCATCTAGCTTTGTTTGTGTCCTCTCTATGTAGTTCACAAAATGACAAAATTGTTAAATCTTGCATTTTTCAGAACGTATCCCAATCGTTAGCAACACATGACTGTGTAATGTTATTTAATTGAAAACACTATGTGGATGTTCATAAGAAAAATGGCAGACATTAGTACCTCAAAATGAATTAGAGAACATTCATGAATGTTACATTATTCGGACCTTTAATGAAAAATTTTGCTGTTTTAATAGCATATTTTGACTAATAGAAAAGATATTAATGTAGTTTATAAAACTGTAATACATATGTAAATATACATAAATTCATCTCTAATTGGCAACCAATTTCTGAACAAAACTCCATATGACTATGCCATAAGAGATAACATAGACAAGTGGGATCTTATGAAACTGAAAAGCCCTTGCACAGTTAAAGAAACCATCAAGGGAGCAGGAGTACAACCCACAGAAGGGGAAATGATATTTGCCAAGTGGAAATCTGTCAAAGGTCTAACATCTTGCATGTAGAAGGAGTTTAAATGTACCAAAATAAAAAAAAAAAAAAACCAAACAGCGCTATTACAAAATGGACAAAAGATATGAATAGACATTTTTCAAAAGACCTATCAGCAGACAATAGATCCTTGAAAAAATGCTCAGCCTCACTAATCAGCTAATAAATACAAATTAAAACCTCAATGAGATACCACATAACTCCAGTCAGGATGCACATCATCAATGACTCAGAATAAACAGATGCTGGTGAAGAGGCTGGGAAAGAGAACACTTTTACACTGTTGGTGGGAGTGTAAACTAGTACAACCCTTGTGGAAAACAATTTTGCCATTCCTAAAAGATTTAAAAATTGACCTTTCGTATGATCCATCAATCCCCTTTTTGGGAATATACTTGGAGGAACTCAAATCACTCTATGAAAAAGATATTTGCACTTGCCTATTTATCACAGCATTATTCACAATAGCAAAGACATGGAACCACTTTGCTGCTCATCAAAAGAGGAATGGATAATAAAATTGTGGTACATATACACGATGGAATATTATGCAGCTATAAAGGACAAAATTTTGAATTTTGAAGAAACTTGGGTGGTCAGCATCTATAATAATGAGTGATCAATCACAGAAACAAATAACTGAGTACCACATGCTCTCACTCATAAGTGGACCCTGAACAATTATTATAATACTGTAACAAACATGTTGGCTGTAGTGGGAGAGTCCCAGGGTAGGGAGAGGGTGCACATGTCATCAATAAGAGTACCTGATCTCAAACCAGATGAAGTAGGAACCAATGTGAGGCCCAAATTATTTCTACACAATTAACATTTTGAATCCTAACCCTGAATTGTGCCCCAGATCTTTAAAATAAAAAAATAAAAAAGGAAGTGAACAAAAAGAAAATGCTGATGGTTAGGAGTGTGGGAAAGTAATGAAGGATGAAAAATTACTTAATGGGCACAACGGTACAATGTACATTATTCAGATGATGTTTGCACTAAAAGCCCAGACTGCACCAGGAGGCAGTATACAATCATACGTGTGACAAAACTGCTCTTGTATCCTTTAAATTTATACCCAAAAAACCCACTATTTTTTTACTTTAATGTATCATTTAGCCTGGCTCGGTGGCTCAGCCTGTAATCCCTCGCCTTTGGGAGGCTGAGGTGAGTGGATTGCCTGAGCCCGCGGGTTCGAGACCCACCTGGGCAGCGAAACCTCATCTCTACAATAAATTTTTAAAAAACCAGCTGGGCGTGGTAGCGCGCGCCTGTACTTCCCGCTACTCGGAAGGCTGAGGCGGAAGGATCACTGGAGCCCAGCAGGTCGAGGCTGCGGTGGCCGGGAGCGGCCACTGCACTCCAGTCTGGGCGACAGAGTGAGACTCCAACTCAAAAAAAAAAAAAAAGTATCATTTAATTTATTCATATTGTCTTTAAAATTAAGAATTCTATAAAAATATATGATTTAAAAAATAATAAAATTTGTTTAATATCATTTACATGAATACTATTTATTCAGTTAGACACTTCTGGACTTCCTGTAACTGCCAGTATGGATTGGAGTCTCTCCTAGTAGCAGTGATCATCCTTGGTTGTCAAGAAATGTCTCAACCTTCAAACTTAAGTAAGTTTTTTTAATGGTGTATATAGAAGAAAAAAATAAAGGATAAGTTCAAAGAATAATATAATAAGTGGAGGATGAATTATAGACATAAAGAAAAAATTTAAAGTTAGTAAAATTTGATATAAATATTAAAGAATGGAGAGTAGGCCCTCTTATTTGCAATTTTATTTTCTGTGATTTTGGTTACTCAGGATCAGCCACAGTCAAAAATATTTAAAAAATTTTTAGAAATAATTCATGATTTTTAAATTGTGTACCATTCTGAGTAGGATGAGCAACTTTTTGGAATAAGGATCTGTCCCACCTGGGACATGAATCATTGCCTTGACGAGTATCCACACTGTCTATGCTACGACTAGTCACTCAGTAGCTGTCTCAGTTATCAGATGGGATCTCTTGCCAATTGTGCTTGTGTTCAAGGCATCCTTAGTCCACTTATAATGGTCCCAAATGCAAGAGTAGCGATGTAGGCATATTGTTATAGTTATTATTTTATATTATGGTTATTGTTTATCTCAAGTGTAAGCATAGTTTATAATAAGTTAAACTTTATTGTAAGTTTGTATGTATAGGGAAAATATAGTTGATACAATGATTTGTACTATCTGGGGTTTCAGGCATCTACTGGGGTCAATGTCTCCCACCAGGGCAAGAGGAAACTACTGTACTGAGTTTTCATAATAATCAACTCTTT
>JAPVLO010006541.1:0-35187 GCA_027257055.1 Cephalopachus bancanus | reverse complement strand
TTAGAACATAAACTCAATTAAGAACTTAATAACTCTTTTAATGAGGATGGTGACTAAAATGTCCCATACTGTAATAGTTCAGCCTTTATGTGAGCTCTAATTAAAATGTAAACATATTTTCAAAGGATAACAAAATTACTTTGAAATCCATTTATTTCTCTCTTGTTTATAATAATACATTTTAATTTCACAAATATCCACTAAAGAAAATAAGAATTCCAGTTAAACTCTTAAGTGCTACTTGAAGTGAGGATCACCCACACAGACAGAAGAGGGAATAGAAGAAGAATCTGGAAGAGGAGAAGGAGAAGGAGAAGAAAGGGAAGAGGAGAAGGAAAAATGGGGCAAGAAGGAGCAAAGGAAGGAGAAGGAGGAAAAATACAGATACAGGCACTTGTATTCATCTAACCATCCTTTCATTGTGGACCTATTATTGCACATTGTTTTAGTACAAGAATTAGACAGGATTCTACACTCTTAAGACTTTCTATGTGTAGGGGGATATGTACAGGTAGATGGGCAAGTTTAACAAAGTGGTAGACATTATTGGCAGAACACAAAGAAGTTGTTCTTCTTCAGAGGTACATGGGATTCAAAAAGGCTTCATTGAGGACTTGATAAGTGAATTAATTTGAGAGAAGAGAAATGTGTATGATTGCAGCCTAGGGAGCATTTTGGAAGCAATTGCTGTCTTAGATGAAGAGAGAACCAGATGAACAATATTTTCAAACTATTTATATATGTATATAAAAATTATTTGTAATTATCATGTATGTAAATAATAAGGGGTTAATAGCCCAAATGTAGAAGGAACTCATACTACTCAATGACAAAAAAACCAACCCAATTAAACAATGAACAACGAACCTGAGTAGACTTTTTTTTAAAACCAAAGAACAATCACAAATGGCCAACAGGCATATAAAAATGTGCTCGATATAACTAATTATCAAAAAATTCAAACAAAAGCACAATGAGATTTTCACCACACACCTGTTAGAATGGCCAGTGTTATTTAAAAGACAAGAGATGAAAAATGTTGTTTGGGATGTGGCTAAAAGGAACTTTATACATTTTGGTTGAAAATGTAAATTGGTACATAGTGGAAAACAGTATGACGGATCCTCAAAAAAATTAAATATAGAACTACCATGTGATCCTACAATCCCTCTTCTGGGTTTATACCCAAGGAAGCAATATTTTACCTTGTAGGGATATCTTTACTCCCATGTTCCTTGCAACATTATTCACAATAATCAAGATAGGGTAACCCATAAGTATCTATTGACATAAATAACACATGGTTATATGTATTTATATTTATAGTATATTCATTTTATATACACACACACACACACGCAATATATACATTGTAGCATATATGCAAGAGGGGACCCAAAATAAATTAGCTATTTTTTGGAGGTCAGGCCCCTTGCAGTACAGGCTTCCCCTGCTAGGGAAGTGTTCTAGGTACCCAATGGCATCAGTGTAGTAGCTAGCATTGTGAGAGTCTGTGTTAGGCTTCACTGAATATTTTTTGGAGATTCAACACATTTACCTATTTCATGATGAGTAACTTATGAATGCGCCTGCCCACACTGTGCTGAGTGTTCAGCAGTTTTTTTTTTGTTTTTTTACCAAAACGGGATGACCTCCATGCCCCACCCTTCCTATTCACCAAATCTTGCCCTGAGTGATTTTTTTGTTTGTTCATTTTTCCCCTGGATGAAAAAAATCCTCAAAGGAAAATTTTTGCTAGATGCAGAGGAGGTGAAAAAAAAATGGCAGAAGCACTAAAAGGCATCAACAATGATGAGTTCAAAAATTGTTTTGAGCAATGGGAAAAGCATCTTCACAGATGTATGCATCAAATGGAGATTACTTTGAAGGTGACTGAAATTTAAAAATGTAAGAAAAAGCCGGGCTCGGTGGCTCAGCCTGTAATCCAGCGTCTTTGGGAGGCTGAGGTGAGTGGATTGCCTGAGCCCGAGGGTTCGAGACCCGCCTGGGCAGCGAGACCTCATCTCAACAATAAATCAAAAAATCAGCTGGGTATGAGTATGCGCACTACCATGCATCCAGCTATGAAGTTTGTTTTGATGGAAATAGCACTCAGAGATGAGGTCTGGTGACTTTGAGGTGACTGAAGAGTCTCTAAAACGTAAGAAAAAATACACGATTTTGATGTAAATTTCATTTTTTTGCCCCTTCCCCCACCTTATGTGTATGTGCATATATAAGGAGATTCTCCCTTTTGTGACAACATGGATGAACCTGGAGAATGTTATAGTAAGTAACCCAGACATAGTAAAAGAAATACTCCATGATAACACTTTTATGTAGCATCTAAAATGATTAAATACATGGAAGCAGAGTAGAACAGTGGTTACCAGAAGTGGAAAATTGGGGGGAATGGGGAGATGTAGGTAAAAGGGTACATAGTTACAGTTATATAGGATGAATAAGTATAGAAATCGAATATCCAACATGATGGCTATAATTAATCACATTGTATTATATACTGCAATCTGCTTAGAGAGTAGATTTCAGGTGACATACACACACAAAAGAACACAAGCACACATACAATGACTAAGTGAGGATATGGATATGTTAACTTGACATATGTTGTTTGACTATACTAATCATTTTACCATGTTATGTATATGAAAACTTCATGTTGTACACCTTAAATATATACAGTAAGATTCTCCCAAAACAAAAAAATTGCTCATGAAAATAATGTACATTCTATAGTCATAGGATAAGTGTTTCACGTGTGTCAATTAAGTTAAAATAGCTAAGTATCTGTCCAAATTACATTTTTCTAAATTGATATTTTATCTGCATCTTCTATTTATTACTTTGAAAAGTATATTAAATCTACTTCTGTAATTATAGTTTGTCTATTTATCTTTTCTTATTCTGTCAACTTCTGCATTATATATTTTGAAGCTGCTATTTAGTGATTGAAAACTGATGAAGTTCACATCTTCCCAGTGGCCTGGTAGCTTTAAAATTATTTTAAAAATTCTTGCTCCCTCTATAATGTTTACTTTATTACAATCTAATTAGAGCAAAACCATTTTGTTTAAAGTTTTTGTCATATAATTTTAAAAATTGATAGCATTTTAATTTCTATTTGTATTTGAAGGAGTCTCTTTTAAGACATGTATAGTCATATTTATCAATTCAGTCCATCAATTTTGAATTATATTTTGTATGTTATCCTCTTCACATGTAGTACTGATATATGTACATTTACACACATATATATACACAATTATAAATATATATACAACTTTAAAGCTATCATCTTAATTTTGTTTCTATTGATCTTTTCTAAGACCACTGTAGCTTGAGTTCTCTGTTTCAGTCAGAGCTGTCATTGGGCATCTATTGAAATTGATACCTTTCTCTGCCCACTCCCATTTTTCTCCTCCTTTCTACTATAGGTGTTCACCATGAGAACACTCCTTAATGAATATCCTGCACACTAAAATATTCCTTATAACTGACTTCATAGGGAAGCATGCAGTCAGAGAAATCAGGAGAAAAGAGATTTGGAAGTGGAATCACACACTGCCCAGGAGGCAGTAAGAACACTCTCACTGGCCAAAGGTGAAGTTCGGATAATTCCTGGGGGAACAGGTGGTCGTTCAATTGTTCAGTGGTAAATTAAAGGGCATACTAGTGAAAATTAATGTATTAGCAATTATGATATACAATGTGTTTTAGAAATGTGGGAGAAGAAATAACTCCAAGAGCAATGGAACTGAGTAACTCCTGGAACAGAATAACTGAAAACTGAAAACAGCTATCGCCAACTGAAAACATATTTGAAAATCAAAGGGCCTCTTTAGTGGAATCTACTGAATGTAGTAAGTAGAGGAAGCTGAGTAAATGACCAGGGCATTTCCGAAACTAGTCAAACAACAACAACAAAAATGTTAAATTGCCAAGCAAGACAGGTCTGCTATGCCAAGGCCAGGGTTCAGCTTTAGAAAGAATGGGATCATGATATGGACAAACCAGGTTAATGTTCCTGAAAATCCCAAATCCCCAGATTCTCCTGAACTCTGTAAGCCTGCACAAGTGATCCACTTGTCCCGCTTAAGACCAATTGTTCTGCCCCCTTGTTTGAAGTCAGTGCAGAAGAATCTTCTCTGGAGGACGATATGTACCCAGCTCAGGTTCTTCCCCTCCATCTCATTTGGCCTATATAACTTGGCTGACCATGACCTGCACTTGATATGTGAGGGGAAGGGAAGGCCAGTAACTACAAAACACTGCGTAATCTAAGCAAAGCATATCTGCATACATAGCTGGGAGACTTCTGAAATTGTATTCTGTGAGTGCTTAATCAAGGGGGCCCATCTTTTTTATTTAGTGTGATCAAAACCATTTTGTCCTTTTCTACTGTAGCACAAAAATGGGGTAAAATTCATTTAAAAATATTTACTGCTTCAACGCATAGTTACAAATATATAACTCTGTTTTAATGTATATTATATATGAGGACTCTTCTATATCCTAGAATTTCATGTGAATGCAGTATTTTCTACAGTAGAACACTGACACACAATATGCTTTATGAGCAGAAAGAAAGAACATATATAGACCAAGTGTTTTGTGTGTGTGTGTGTGTGTGTGTGTGTGTGTGTGTGTGTGTTTTTTGTTTTTTTCTGGAGAATTAGTTCTGTGAACTTGATAATAAAGGTTGAATTACAACTAGAAATACCTCATTGAATTTTCCCCTTCCCTCCAAAAAAGACAAAAAACATTTGGGAAAGTTGAAAGAACATGACCCAAATCTCAGAGGTAAATCTTGTGTATCGATGGAAAACTGACAACTTCCCTCAATCTATCAATCCTACCATCCTGTCCAGCATTGGGAAATAGTGAGAAAGCACATACTCCCTTTTCTGGAAAAATATACTCAGAAAAGTTATTTGTACAAAAGATTTCTACAGCATCTTGCATTCAGAATTCAGAAATTATATTCTCTGAAGTATAATATATAACTATAAATTCTTTAATTCAAATTGGTCATTCTAATTAAATTTTGTTTTATTTATATTGAAGTTACATGACCTAAAGTTCTAAAAAATTTTGCAATTTCTTTGTTAAGATGGCAAACAACCTTTGGACCTTCTATCCTTTTTTTAAAAAAAACAAAGTTATGTTTTATTACACAACACTGTTAGATTATTTTCTTGAACAAAGAGTTTTAGTACCTTAGTCACATGTAAATTAATGTTATTTTATCTGGTTTCATCTGATAGCACAATCAGGGATATTTCAATGACACATTTTCATCAAATCTAAATTGCATCTTGTTTTATTGTAACTTATAATAACCAGCAAGAGAATGATAAGATTTCAATCAGTGCAAGGCAAAAAAATTATCATACTTGCATCACACACTTTATTTTTTAGGATTTGTCACTTTCCTAGTTGTAAACTTATTTTTAGAAATATTTTCTCACACAAATCGTAGTCAAGGAAGTCTGTTTATATCCTACCCTAATCTTTGGAATCTAACATCAATTAAATAGATCTCTTAAAGCTATGATAAAAAATCATCTCAAATATTTTAATCTATGATTTTTCAAGAATTGTACTTTCAAAAATATTAAACAGCACTAATTTTCATAACTTAAAAGGACATATGTTAGTATAACTCATTTTACAGATTGGAAAAGGTAATTTTAAAAATAAATTTACTGATAAATAGTGGATATAACCTTACAAATGGGGGCAAAACCCTTTATCTTTCCACTTCTGCATTTTGAAAGGTATCACTGCAAAAAATATCCTTAGTGAACAATAAAGCATGAAACCAAACTTCACATTTAATTTAATTAAAATTAATTAAAAGTAAATGTCAAACTTTTTTTTAAACTGTAGCCTCACTCTGTTGCCCAGGCTGAAGTGCAGTGGCCCTCTCATGGCCACCCCAACGTTGACCTGCTAGGTGCTGGCAATCCTTCCGCCTTACCTCCAAGTAGCGAACCACAGGCTTGTGCTACCATGCCCGGCTAATTTTTTGATTTATTGTAGAGACAAGGTCTCACCATGTTGCCCAGACTGGTCAAATATCAAATTTTTAATGCTTTTATATCAGGTCCTACTGATGTAACAATTTGGTAGCTTTCATCTTTCCAGTCACTCAAAATATTTTTAAGCATATTTATATAAAATAATAACGTTTTTCAGTATACTATTAAATATAAATTTTAAGGCAAAGATAACCAGATATTGAAATAAACTTCCAGCATAAATACAGAACCTTCTCAAAAATAAACTTCCAATATGCACATATGTGTTTATGCCTTGAGATGCGTGTCCATGTGTGTGTATGTGTGTGTGTGAGAGACCATGTAATTAGCTACAATGTTATCTGATTGTTTGCAATATATCCTGTGTAACTAACTACATGCTGTCTTATTTATTACAGTGTAAATTTTGAGATCAGCAGCAGAGAAGGATAAGACTGCTTTGATTGAGACACAAGGCCACGATTTAAAGCTTGACTTACATGTTGGAAACCAAGGAATGCATTTAACAGAAACAAGCCATAGTAAGCATTGCATTTACAATGAAGTCTTCTGCCTATGTTATGAAGTGGTTTGGGATATCAGTTGGGGATATTGAAATAGTCAAGGTGAAAAGTAATAGCAATCTTGAATGTATCAGATATATTTGAACACTGTTTACAACAAACTCCCATTAAGATGCGGTCTATATCTTGAAAATCATGTGTTTTAAAAGACATTTTGAGAAAAAAATAGAAATTTAGTGTTCAGTTCTTGTCCAAAAGGAAAAATAAAAATTGGCCTTGAGTATATCATATCCTAGTTACTTTGTTCTTAAATGTAGCTGTCTGAAAAAAAAGATCTGTAAATGAGAAGGACTATGGATCAGAAGAAATGGTTATGTTATTATTATTATTTTTATTGTGGTAGTTTGCTTGTCTCCCAGGAGATGCATAGGCAGTAAAATTAATACAACACTTGCCTAGTATAATTAATCTCATCCACTGGGAGGTAGACACCTGCATATTTGCAGGCTACATTTTCATAGACAGAAGTTTGTCTCCCTGCACTACTAGATTGTGGAAGGCATCAACATTTCAACACAAGAATATGTTTGATTTGAAACTTGAAATTTTTAAAAAACACTTTGATACTTTATATTATTCCAGCGTCTTAGCAAAACAGGCATATTTCTTCTTCCACAAAAGGAAAACATAAAATCATAATAAAATTATTGTCTGAGTTGGTCACAGTGGTTCAGGCCTATAACCCCAGCACTTTGGGTGGCTGAAGCTGAAGGGTCACTTGAGGCAGAAGTTTAAGATGAGCCTGGAAAACAAAGCAAGATCTCATCTCTACAAAAAATAGAAAAAAAAAATAGCTGAGTGTGATGGTATACACCTGTATTCTTAGCTACTTTGGAGACTGAGGCCTGAGACCAGGAGTTTGAGGCTGTGGTGATCCATGATTATGTCACTACACTCCAACCTAGAAGAAAGAGTGCGACAAATAAGGACAAACATTACATCTGTCAACATTAATGAACTTCTTCAGTGAAATGTTATCTAATCCACTGAAATATTCTGCTACTATAATTTTTTTTAGACATAACAAGATAAGCCAAATAAAGTTGTAGACTGGGAGAAGAGAGAAAAAGGAAAGACACAAAGAATTCTCAGTCAAATATATACAATGTAATGTATACAGTGTAATGTATATAATATAAATGTATATAAGATTAAAAATATAGTAGAACATTAAAATAGAATAATGAACTTAAATGCAGGTGCTAAATGTCCACATTGGTGAGAATAATAGACATGTAGAACACCAATAAGGGGGGAATGAAGAAGGTGATTTAGGGTTCAGAAATTACCTATTGTGTACAATATGCACTATCTGGGAGATGGGTCACCTGAGATCATCACTCACCACTACACAGTATGTCCACATGGCAAACATGCACTTGCAAGCCTTGATTCTAAAATAAAAAGAAAAAAAAGCGTAAAAAAATGAGAGCTCATTTATCATATTAAGCAATGTGGTTGATTTGAATATTGAATGCACTCCCTTAACACAGCCCTATTTCCATTGATAACTGAGTAGGAAATGTGGGGCTTGAGATGTCTGTGTGAGAGTCTAGAGATAAAACTTTATCATAGTAATGCATGTATACCCTCCTAATTTTTTTATTTATTGCTTATCTAGAATTAAACTTTGGCTGTATCCTAAGTTTAAGTGTTATAATTTGCTATCTTAATCTGTAGTTCTCACTAAATATATATATTTTTAGTTTTTCTAAACTCCTTATTAATGTTCTACTAATATTAAATATGCCCAGTGTGTTTGACTTATATCTGAGTTTCTCTTATTCTGGAATGTTTCCAGGTAGATCTAGTGGAAAGTACATTAATGTGGCTTGCTTGGTTTTAATATGTTTTCCTGTCAAATGTTTTGTTTGGTTGATGTTTGTACATGTAATCTATCTGATTCTCTGGATTAATGGAAACCTTTGGTTTTAGTAATCTTCAAGGTTAAATTTTTGGTCATAAGTTTGATCCAAACATAAAAAATTCTTATCTAATTTTCTAAAATGAGTGATAAATTATGATGGAAAATAGAATTAGATTTCAAGTAGACCTCAGTAGTACTGATGATTTAAAACGAAAAGCTGCAATTTAAAATGAATAAGTGAAAAGACCTACATTCAGGTTTTAGAAATCAAATTTAAAAGTTGGAATAAATTCAGTTTAATCATGTGGAAATGCCCTAGGAATTTTATTTTACTATAAGACAGAAGTCTGAATTTTTATAGGAATTTTGAGGGCATATTTTCTATCTGCTATATCTACATATCAATGACAGTCTTTTAAAATGTTCTTGCACATGACAAGAACAGGTAACTATAAACATTCAAAAGAGAGCAAGAATATTGCATTCTGAACTTTTGGCTCTAAAATGTGCATGATTTGTGGTTTCACATCTCTGGACTTGTGTCTATTTATCAAAGGAAAGAGGGGGTTTCATTGATCACTAAAATTTCTTTTAGCCTTAATTTCCAAAAATTGAATATAAACATATCAATGCACCTCCAAATAAGACTATGTATATCTAAACAAGGCAACTAATACAGTGCTGAGATTTTTGCCTTTCATGAACCATATCAAGAACTTTAATGTTGTCAAGAGAAAAGATCCTCCTTGAAGTCAAAACATGTATCAGTAAATGAATATTATAGGAACAAATAAGTTTTATTTAAACATTCAAACAATTTGCCCACATGTCATATATATCTTAGTGAAGATTTTTATAGGCGTGGGACATAAAAACAAATCCAATTCCACATGCAAGTATAATAACGTTTTTGAAATAGTTTAAAATAATTTAAAGCAAAATCCTTTCACATAATTTAAGAATATTATACTGAAATACTTCAGAAAATAGGAAAATCCCTTGTCAATAATGCTTTTCATTCAAGTTCTTATACTTACTGTTGTGTCCTGAAAACACCAGACTATGTATTTTATAATTCAGCTGATTTCCATCACCCTCACAATCCTATTGTCTCTATCTAATTAGTCTTCATGTTCTTTCAATTTAGCATCTGGTATTATTAGAATTCATTAATCTGATCCATTTAAAATCCATCTAAAGATTCTCTTTGTTATTCATTTCTCTCTTCTGTAAGGTGTTTTATATAATGCCACAAGAAAGATCCACTAGAGTGAAAAAAACTGATATGTGGATAAAAGAAAACTTCTAGATTAACATCCGTAAGTAATCAAGAATGAATGGGAACTAGTGCCTCCAAGAAGTCATTGTCCTAGATTTGTAAGTACCTGAGTAATTCTCAGTATATCTCAGAAATGCAGGTTGAAAATTGTGTATAACAATATATAAGCTGTACTTCTTCTGCTTTGAATTTTTTGATAATGATAATTTAGTCACATTTCAATTCATTAATTATGTTAGTGAAGTATTTAAATAAGAATTTCTAAAGTTAGCAATTATTCAGCATGCATTTTGATAATCTTCAAAATCTGTAATGCATGTAATTATTATTATATCAATTTTAAAGAGACAGAATCTGAGGCTTAGAAATGCTGAATGTGGCAAACCAGGTCAATAACCCTTTAGAAAGTATACACTATGCTAAATCTTACTGAAAGCTCCTTTTATTACCTTCAAGTATGCTGGAGAACCTAGAAATATAAGATTACAGAATTCAATTTAGCAGTGACTTTAGAATCCTGCTCAAATAAAATCCACACAGCTAATTGGAGACAAGGTCAGAACTCCTGTTGCCTTGCCAGTGAATGGCACATAACTATTAAATGGTCAAGACTTCAAAAATTAAGAAAATATAATTGATATAAAAATCTCACACATTTGAGATTTTTTCTTTTTTTTTTCTTGTTAATATGACCAATTTTTTTTTCAGATTTTCTTTCTTTTTGAAAAAAATTATTTATTTATTTTTTATTATGAAGTTGTGGGGTACAGTTAAGGGTTAGGTATACAACTGCGTTTCATTCAGGCACCCTATTGATATGGGGTGTTTCCCCGTTCCCAGACTTTTTTTCAACTCTTCATTGTCCTAATATAGTAAAAGGTTGCTTACCTTTCTATGTCTGGACAAGGAAGTTATTAACCACCAATAAGTCATGAAATGAATACACATCTATTTAAGAATATCATTTCAGTCTATAATATCTGAAGTATCTAGCCTTCTGGTATATGCGGAGCTCTCTTATTTGAGTATGTGTCCTTTTAAATTGTTGGAGTTCAATGAAGATAAAGATTGTCATACATCATTAAAATAATCTAAAGACAAATATTAAATTAAGTCACAAAGCCTAAAGATTTGGGGTTGGGAAAAATCAAAGGATCTACAGACTTGCCCAAGATTGCACTAAAATATTAAGATGTAAAAAGTTGCTTAGTGGCATTTTATTAACTATTCCACATTTCTGATGAGATTTGGATAATAATACACAAGAACAAAGTGTTTTGATTTAACATGCATTTTACATAAGCCAGGCTGTTTCTTAAAAGTATGAAAAAACAACTTCTGAAATCAAGTGTAATTAGATTAGGTTGTATTTGAATAGATATTTCGAAATTGGTTTGTGCTTTCCCAATCGTTGGTTTATGTCCATTTGACAACGTTCTAAAATAAAAAATACCCAAGGACTCATTAAAAATTTGACCATTGGTAGTCAAGGTTTCAGTTTGATTTTTAGCATTACTTTTTTCTTTCCAAAACTAAGCTTTCAGTCAGTTACTCCAAAGTTGAACTGTAGTAGAAACTTCAGAAAAGATCTACATGTAGAACACTCATAAAAGAAATGACTTTTTTTCTGATATGATAATGAAAACAGTTACAAATGTGCCTTATTCTATCTCCCACATCTTGGTGACCTTGGATCTTTGCCAAGATACCTATGCATTTAAGGATAAAAAGAGCCTCCTTTCCATTTCCAACCACTAAAATATGTAATGACACAGTTACATAATTATAGAATAACCTACAATTTTTGCTTAACAATTTTGATTTTTAAAAAATATTTTTAAATAAAATTGGCAAACATTACTTTGTTACTTTTTGTTTGTTAAAATAAATATTTTATTCACTTACATATCTTTTATTATAGATTTAGGGGTACAAGTGCAGTTTTGTTGCTGAATATATTGCGTACACTAGGCTTTTAGTGTAGCCATCACCTGAATAACGTGCATTGTAGCCATTAAGTAATTTCCCATCCTTTGTCCCTCCTTCATGTTCCCACCCTTCTGAGTTTTCAATGTCTATTCCATGTCCTCATGTACACCCATTATTACTCACTTGTAGATGAGAGTATGTAGCATTTGACTTTCTGTTTCTGAGTTATTTCATTTAAGATAATGGCCTCTGGTTCCAACATGTTGCTGCCAAAGACAAGATTTCATTCTTTCTTATGGCTGAGTAGTACTCCATGGGGTGTCTGTGTGTGTGTGTGTGTGTGTGTGTGTGTGTGTGTGTGTAGACAACTTTTCTCTTTTCTTTTTTTCCTTCTTTCTTTCCTTCTTTTCTTTTCTTTTTTTTTCCTTTCTTTCTTTATTTTTTTGATTCAGGGTCCCACTTTACCCCGACTGAGGTGAAGTGACACAATCACAGCTCAGTGCAATCTTGACCTCCTGGGCTAAGCGAAGCCTTCCTCCTCAGCCTCCAGAGTATTTGGGACCAGAGGCACATACTACTGTGCCTGCCTATTTTTTTTTCTGTAGAGATGAAATTTCACTCTGTTGCCCAGGTTAGACTTGAACTCCTGGGTTCAAGCAGTCCTGCTGCCTGGATCCCCCAAAGTGCTGGGAATATGAGCATGAGCTACCACCCAGACAGGATTACATTTTCTTTATCCAGTTATGTAGTGATAAACACTTAGATTGATTTCATGTCATTGCTATTGTGAATAGTGCTGCTATAAATAAGTGAATGCAGACGTCTTCTTAATAAAACCATTTATTTTTCTTTGGATAGATAACCAGTAGCAAGATTGCTGGATCAAATGGTAGTTCTATTTCTAGTTCTTTGAGAAATCATCATAATTTTTGACTAATTTACATTCCCACCAACAGTTTTCTTCTCACCTTCCCCTACATCTGTTATTTCTTGACTTCTTCATAATTGTCATTCTTACTTGGGTAAGAAGTGATAGCTCAAATAACCGAAGCAATACTAAGCCAAAAAAAACAAAAACCAAAAACAAAAAACTTGAAGCATCACATTAACTGACTTCAAATTATATTACTAAACTCTTATATGTAAAACAGCATGATACAAGTGTGAAAGTAGACACATAGGTCAATGAAACAGAATAAAGAATCCAGAAATAAAGCCACATATCTACAGCCAACTGATCTTCAACACAGTTGACAAAAACATACATTGGGAAAAGGACATCCTATTCAATAAATCAGGATGGGAAAATTGGATAACTGTGTAAAAAATAAAATAAAAAAGAAACCGGACCCCTATTTTGCAACATATACAAAAATTAACTAAAGATAGAACACAGACTTAAATAAAAGAGTTGAAACTAAAAATGCTTCAAGAAAATCTAGGACAAACTTTTCTGGACACTGACCTTGACAAAAAATTTATAACTAAGACCTCAAAAACAAATGCAACAAAAACACAAATAGACAAATGGGACTTAGATAAACTAAAGTTTCTGCAAAAGAAATAATCAACAGTGAACAGACAACTTGTCAAACTATGAATTCAACAAAGACTAATATCCAGTATATACAAGTAACTCAATCATCTCACCTAAACAACCCAAAATCACCCAGTTAAAAAGTGGACAAAGGACATAAACAGACATTTTGCAAGAGAAGACATCTAAATGACCAAAAGGCATATGAAAAAATACTTAACCTCAAAAATTACCAGAGAAATGCATACTTCTTTTAATGCGTTTTATCTATTTTCCAAAATGGTTTACTTTAAATCGGATTTTTTGAAAAAATGAATTTAATATGCAGACACTGAGTGTAGTTGACTAAAATGAATAAGCTGAAAGTCTTAAAGTCTTCACTTGCACTGAACGTCTACTTGGCTGATTAAACACTTAACTGCCCACACATTCACTCTTTAATAATGAGTAAATGAAGTCATTCAAGATGAAAATACTATGTGCTGAGAAGTTAACAAGGCCTGTTTGGGGTTATTAACAACTAAGGTCTATTCAAAAAGGATGAGTCAACAAAACAAAAATCCAATAAGTGTCAAGAATGTTTTGTTAAAGACATGTAATTCGATGTGTTTGCAAACGCCCTGGCAGAGATAGTGCTGCCAGATGGGCATGTTTAAAGGGTATAATGACTCCAGGGCCCTGTATTATTAGAGCTCAGCAGTGGGTGGGGTCTAGGAAGCTTCAGGTCAGATATTACAAATACTACTGTGGTGAGACACAGAGGACTTTTTTGGGTGTAAAATCTAAGTATTTATTTTTTAAAAATAAACAACATATGCATCTTAGTGAATCACCACAGCGAACATTTATTCTAATAAATGCTGCAACATTCTCCTTGGATCTAGAAAAAATAATACAGGAATTCATATGGAGACACAAATGACCAAGAATAGCCAGGACAATCCTCAGCAAAAAAAAAAACAAAAACAAAGCAGGAGGTATCACATTACCAGACTTTAAACTTTACTCTAAATCTACAATAATCAAAACAGCTTGGTATTGGTACTGGTATAGGCCTATAGACGAATGGAATAGAATTGAGATTCCAGAAGAAAAACCTCAATTTCCCAACCAACTCATCTTCGACAAACCCCCCACCACCTACCACTGGGGAGAGGAGAACCTATTCAGTAAATAGTGCTGGGAAAACTGGCTGACCACATGTAGAAGATTGAAACAGGATCACCCTACCTATCCCCTTACACAAAAATTAACTCTAAATGGATCAGAGACCAAAATGTAAAACATCAAACTATAATGCAGGACACACCCTTAAGTAAATTGGAACTGGCATCCAATTCCTGAACAAAACCAGAAACGCACAAGTCATAAGTGATAAGATAGACAAGTGGGACCTCTTTAAAACAGACAAGCTTCTGCAAAGCGAAAGAAACCATCAAGAGAGCAGGGAGACAGCCCACAGACTGGGAAAAAGGATTTGCCAACTCCAGGTCTGATAAAGGCCTAACATCTTGGATCTACAAGGAACTCAAACGTGCTGAAAAGAAAAAAACAAACAACCCCATTACCAAGTGGATAAAAGAGATGAATAGACACTTCTCAAAAGAAGACCTACAAGCGGCCAACAGACACATGAAGAAATGTTCAACCTCACTAATCATCAAGGAATGAAAATTTAAAAAACTACACTGAGATACCACCAAACCCCCATTCAAAATGGCCATTATTAATAACTCAAAAAACAACAGATGCTGGAGAGGATACAGTGAAAAGGAAACACTTCTACACTGTTGGTGGGAGTGCAAACTAGTGCAGCCTCTGTGGAAAGCAGTGGCGATTCCTAAAAGCTCTAAAAATCGACCTTTCATATGACCCTGCAATCCCCCTACTTGGAATATACCCTGAAGAACTCAGATCACTGTATAAAAAAGATACCTGCACACACATATTTATCGCAGCATTGTTCACAATAGCAAGATCATGGAACCAACCATGCTGTCCATCAAAAGAGGACTGGCTAAAAAAAATGTGGTATACATGATGGAATACTATGCAGCCATAAAAAAGAGCAAAATCCTGAATTTCGTAGCAAACTGGAAGGAACTAGAATCTATTATATTGATTGATCTCTCACAGAAACAAAGATCTGCGTATCATATGTTCTCACTCATAATTGGACCTTGAGCATCTACTGTAATTCTATAAGAAAAGGATTGACAGTAGTGGGAAACTTTGGGGGGGCAGGGGGGGGAAAGGGGGGTGGGATGAACGGTAGTCAATATCTATTTTTGGGGAAAGGGGGACACCCCTCATCAAAAAGGGGTACCTGAACAATGCACATTTGTATACCTAACTCTTAACTGTACCCCACAATTTTAAAATAAAAATGTTATAACATAAAATATAAAATAAAATAGCAGTGTTCAAGATGCCTAGAAACATTAAAAATGGGGTTTAAAAATACGTTGATTTATGATTCCCAACTTTTTGGAATCACTCTACATGTCACAGACCATACACTAAAAATGTTGCCTCGAAATGACTCCAACTCAAAAAAAAAAAAAAAAGAAATGGTTGTTCGTACTTTCGTAAATCTGTGCTTGCCAGTGTAGAAAATAGTAAACTTTTTAAAAAATGTATTTTATTTTATTATTTTATTATTTTTTATTTTGAGTTGGAGTCTCACTCTGTATCCAGACTGGAATGCAGAGGCCACTCCCTGCCACCGCAGCCTCGAGCTGCTGTGCTCCGGCGATCCTTCCGCCTCTGCCTTCCAAGTAGCGGGAACTATAGGCGTGCGCTACCACGCCCGGCTACTGTTTGATTTGTTGTGGAGATGAGGTCTCGCTAAGTTGCCCAGGCAGGTCTCGAACACACGGGCTCAGGCAATCCACTTACCTCAGCCTCCCAAAGTGTAGGTTTACAGGCTGAGCCACTGAGCCCGGTTTTAAAAAAAGAAATGTATTTTATACTCTATTTTATACTTTTTTTAAATTTAAAATAGAACACAAGAATAGATAGGAGATGCCAAAAATGAAATTGGTAAGGGGTAAGAAGTTTTTTTTTTTATTTCTGGTACAATTAACAAAATTCAGTGAACCATGAGGATATACATAATTTTGTAGAACACACCAGAAGTTGCCAGCAGTTCCTAAAGAAACATACCAGTTGGTGCAGGTTAAATTTATATGCATAGAGTTTTGTTTCATAAGGAGACTTATGAAAGTAATTCTTCAATATGCATGAGCTTCAAATGAGGTACACTAAAAGTTGAAAATAAAAGAAGAATATTTGGAGTAACCAAGTCCTTGACTCGAGAGACACATGTGTAAGAGAAATCCGAAGAGACATAGAAACTCTCATGGGCTAGGTTCAAATTTAAAATTACCTGCCACAATTCTGACTCAAATTAAAAGCCACATCAATTAGCCCTGGAGAATCTGAGGGAAATAGGGATGAAAACATGCTCTGCTCCGTACTTCGTGCCCTACTTTTGGTTATCCCAGTCCATGAAAAAAGATTTCAGTACCTCCATTGCCTAGTAGTAATTATGGGAACTCTTTATCTATGATTAAAGAGACAGAAACATGCTGATTATATGACTATTGGTGTCATAAGAGAGCCAACCGCTAACTCCATACATAGAAATCATATGGATCAGGTTATGAGCTGAGTAGCAAGCAGGCAAAGAAATTTAAAAAGGCTGAAGGTCATAGCTCACTGCTTAACAAAGTAAACATTTTTCAAATTAAAAAAAAAAGGTGGCATAGCGAAAGCTTTAAAAAACTGGACTGAAGTTAAAGTCATCACCCACAAAGATGACACAGAAGTTATGGTCTGAACTAAACTCATATACAGAAGTGAATCTCGACGTGGAATAATAAGTGAAGCAGCTTTCCGTATTGCAGAGAAAAGGGCTCAGTCACAGTCAGGGTATGTAATAGTAGACAGATTCTCCTAAGTAAAAAGGAGACATTCTATGTATTGTGTTATGAGCCTGGCTTTACAAAGCCTTTGCAGTTTTGTCAACTTTTAAATTCTCTGAACTGTCACATAAAACAAGGCATTCGAAACTGAAACAAAAATAAAGAATAAGACATGAAAACTGGAGACTTTCAAAATATAATACAGAGGTCCTCCAAAAGGCAAGTCATTTAAGTATTTTCATAAAACAAAAATAGGACACAAGGCTAGCCTCTATTCCTCCTTTCTTGGTTACTTTGACTTCTTTGAGGAAACAGACTTTACTCCTCATTCTAAGTATCCACCATGGAAAATGGGTCACAGGAAAAAGAAAAGAAAGATTCCACTCCGTGTGAGTTCTCTAGTGGTTACAGATTCTCAGCAGCAACCTCCTAGTCACACCCAGGAAAGGGTAGGACTAGGATTGATCTGCATATCATATCAACCCTTCGTCAGGGACAGAGCCTTGTCCTGTGCCTCTCGGATTGGTGTTAGGTTAGGGAATACAGCTGAAGGGGCTGTGACTCTCATTACCCTTGATTTATCTTGAAAGAGTGGACCCAGTTTCTGTTAGTAGTTGAATATTTTCTAATTGCATGAGAATGTTCTCATGATGTATGTTTTCTTATTGCTTCTGGATGTCATTGACCTGATTTCCTCTCTTCTTCCTCAGTCTCCTTCCTTTTCTTCCTCAGCCAGTCATAGGCAAGGTGGAAGGCATGGCAGCTGAAACCCTGACTGACTCCATGTTCCACGTGATTCTTTAGTACCTCCAAGCTTGGATATACCCGACAGCAGGCAACGCACCTAAAGCCGCTCTCTACGGCCTCCAGCCACTCGGGCGTCTTGGCCCTGGAACAGCCCCCTGGAGCTGGTGCCTCTGCTTTTCCCTCAACCTCCTCCAGTTCCTCTTGAGTGTTGTTATCGAAGCCAGACTCACTGTCAGTGAGGAGGTCCATTGTTGATGTATAAGAGAGGGAGGGTTCTTCCCGGATCTTCTCCTGGTAGGTCATTTTTTTAAAAATTTATACTTTTTTGGGGGGGCTCCAATACTTGCTCTGTCTCCTCCTCCAAAAAAGCCACCCCCCTTTTTAATGGGACCTCTGTATAGTAGATTTTCATGGTCCTTTCCCCTTTAATGTCTACTGAGGACTTCGATGATTCTTCTGTATATGTACAAGAAGGAGAATTATCTGAGCTGCTGGAGGAAGTTTCGCTTTCCTCCAGGTCCTGGGGTTGAGGGATAGCAGAGAACCCAGGATAAGGGCTTTCTGGATGAGAACCTATGAAAGAAAATTTCAAGCGTAAATGTGAATAGTGTATATGAAGTCTATAAGCATTAAGATGGCCAGGAGAATGACCTTGTATGGGGATATGTGTAACGGAAATGTATGTATGTGTGATGTTTCTGAATTCTGTACACAGTATGTCTTATTTGAGGTGTGTACTGGGATGTCTATGTAATGAGTAGGCGGTGCATTTCAAGAAGTTGTATGTGTTTCCTGGGACATATCTGCTGAGTATTTCTGGTATTGGTGAAAGGGGATGTTGATGAGTGTGTATGTGTTTGCAGTGTGACGAAACACGTGAACGTGTACAGGTATGTACTTGTTTTTGATTCACTTTATTCTCATATGAGGCAATAGGTATGTTTCAGAGGAAATGCATATGAAATCTGTGGTTGTGCAGCTTTAGGAAGGGCTGAAGGCATTGTGGATGAAGTGACATGTGGTGAGAAAAACCACTTACGAAAGTGCATTCTCTTAAGGACATAAATGTTTTCTAGTCTAGTCTAGCATGAGGAGGATACACAGATAGTCTGGATGAAGGAATGTTAAGTATTTATGAGATTATTATGCAACAGAATGAGTCAGAGATTGATCTTATACAGGAAAGAGGGTGGAGGAGTGTATCTATGTCATTCTACTGGAGAAGGGAAAAGATGTAGAGTGGAGGGATGTGTATTTGAGATTAAGTAAAAGGAAAGAGAAATAAGGCCATGCTTGGTATAAAGGAGGATAAATGATGAGTTTGTGCCAATCCAAGGAGGATGGTTCTCAGTAAATGTCCATACATTCATCAGCACTCCCCACTTTCTCCACACAGCAGCCCCAGTGTTCACATGTTGGAGGTTAATGCTGAGGAGATTCTGCTGTTCTTGAAGGCACATGTCCTTTTCTTTCCCTCCCCAGAGGCCTCAGTCCTAGTTTCTCTGCCTGAAGCCCTTTCCTGACTTAGGAGTAAAGTAAACTCAGGAAGGGTTGGGATGAGCAACTCTGTTGCCCCTCCTGTCTCAGCCCAGATTTCACAGTTGATCTACATAATATACTTATCATCAAAGAACGTTCTTGGAGTGGAGACACAGGATAAGTATTCTGAGTTAGACAAACTCTTTTGTGAGGTCTGAGACTGATCTGGGATATCAGAAATGTCTAAGGGCGTGCTCTTCAGCATAATGAATTTCTGGGGAATAATATTCCAGAAAATTGAGAAAAATCATTTGAGCTGTTTATTTAAAAAAAATATATGTGGAGTGTTCTCCACATGGGACTTGCTTTCCCAGAAGTTAAGGTATTTTTCCCATTCAAACTGCCAAAACATAAGTTAAAAGGAAGTTGTGAAAATATGTGTGGAGTGGATGTGCCAAGAAGACTGGGTATCCCGTGTGTGATATTTTTGGTGAGGTAGACAGAATATTGGAAATTGTGAATCATGTCTAAAAGACAATATGCAGTCACTAAAAATTAAATGTTTTATTATATCATTAGCTCAATTTTCCTTTTGGAGAAATTATGCAAAATAATATAGAGAATGTCATATGGAGAATTATATATGTATATCAACCTATTTGTTTATATTAATTCTATATTGAAAGAGATAAAGAGAGACTCAGTGGTGTAGATATAAATAGGAGTATATAGTTAAGTGGATTAGACACTAGCTAGCTAGATAAATAAAGTAATAAAACTTTTTTGAAGGTCCCCTAAACTGGTCATGATGCTGGAGGTACCAAATGAAGACTTCACAAACCTGCCCAAGACACCTCTTCTAAAAATGTGCTTTGGTCACATCTCCTCTCTTGGATGCTTACTGACTCTTAGCACAGCTGTCACTTGACTTGGTCAGTCACCTTTGTCAGTGTTCCCTGCACATACAGGGCTGTGACTAGTTTCTCATCTCAATCCACCATACTCACAAACTATCTCAGAATTGTCCCTGTCTTTAAATTTTGACCAGTTTTACATGTCATCATTTGTGTAGTTTTGGAATCAATTCAGTGTATTTCATGGATTTCGAGATGTCATGCAGATCCCAGTTTGTTTCTCTTACTTCCTTTAATCCACATTTCCAATGGAAGGGGGTATGATTTTAATTTCACAAGCTTCAGTAAACACCCCGGCATACTCAAGTTCGTAATAAAATAACTCATCAACCCACCACCTTTTCTCAGCTTATAAACCTCTATTATACTATGACCAAACTATTGCTTCTGAAAATATGTTTAGTTTTTCTCTGAGATTGCTGGAGAGTGTTTCATGTGCCATTTTGGTGTGAACATGGTGAAATTTAGAGTGTGTCTACACTATTGCATAGTTTGTCATCTTTCATGAGTATATTCTGACGTATGTACATGTCTGTGTTTATCTGTCTTTTGGGCAACTTTATGTATTGAGTGCATGGAGTGAGATTGCCATTTTTTGTGAAGTTGTCTGAGAGTGATATGTCTGAGTATTTGCCACATAGTTTTGTACATGTATAGGTATTCACTTTCCATGCATCCTGTTATCTGTATGGCATGGGCTATTGATTTTATGCACTTACCCCACAGGGCTTTGATTTATATGAAAGACTGCGTGGATCTGAGAAAATTTTTGAGATCTGCAGAGATGATGAAAGTGTTAAAGACTAAACTTGTAACACACAGATAAGAGAGATCATGTAGCCTTTTATGTAAACTGAGTTAGGAACTGGGAACAAAGAGGTGTTGAGAAGCGCTTATGTGATTGCAACAGCCTCATGTGTTGTTATTGTGAACTAGATTTCTACAAGAGCAGATTACTCATGTGAGCTAGAGATTGTGATGTTGAAAAGAAGTTAAGAAAAGCAAATTTGAGAAATGTATGTGCTGTGCAGTTAAAATGTAAAGATTTCATGTCTGAGGATGATTTTAACGGACATGTCTGTATTTGAGGAAAAGGCAGTAGGGAATGGAAAATGAAGGGATGAGAGTTATAGACATAAACCTGAGAACATTTGATGCTGAGAATAGTTGGGAATGATGGGGTAAAAATTCCTGTGTGTTTCAGAAGGTAGTTAGTTATTAGAGGCCAGAGTTTTAGGACCTTTTTTCAGACTTTTGCTTCATGAGGGAACATCAGCTTGCAGGCTTTGCCTCCTTCTTGCTGACAAAAGCACACTCTACTGGTTTACCATTGCATGCTTCAGCCTGTACCTTTCTGGGTTATGGAGACCAAAAGATGGCTTTCTCTTCTTTCTGGGGAATATGATTGACCTCGTATCATACTTGCATCTTAAATATTTCAATTAAATTAAATTCAAATTAAAACGATATAGCAAGTATTCCACCTATCAGTAAAACTTGGTTGCTTGCTATGTTCAAGATATTCATGTGAACTGCAGTCTATTTCTTGGTCAGTATTCCAAAATATAGGTTCCTTTTGTTTTTTTCCAGGTATGTGGCTGGCTGGACACAATGTATATGTTGTTTAATGAACTGCTTGGAAAGTTTGAGTGTGTGTGTGTGTGTGTGTGTGTGTGTGTGTGTGTGTGTGTTTGGAAATATGCTGTGGTATAGAGTACAGCCAATATGAGATATTTTAATCTCTGGTTATCTGACCATATGTTTTTCATTGTTTTTTAGTATATTTATATTTATGCTAGTTGTAGAAAGTTGAATATAGTCTCCCACTCAAAGATGCCCATATCTTAATCTATAGAAATTGTGACTTTTACCATGTAGGGCCAAGGAGGCTTTACAGATGCAATCAAATCTAGGATCCTGTAATGGGAAGATTATCCTCAATATGTGTGTGTGTTTAAATATACTCTCAAAGATACTTATACCGTAAGCAAGTAGGTCAAGACCAACATGGGGAGGAAAGGTGATATTGGAAGCACCAGGTTGAATGGAAAAGGTATTTAGCTGCTCACCAAGAAACCCTATGAACTGGAAGAGGCAAGGAACATTCTCCACTGGAGTCGCCAAAAAAACCCAACCCTATGTAAACCTTTACTTTAACTCTGTAGGAAAATTTTGGACTTTTGACTTCTAGGACTATAAATAAACACATTTTTTTTTGATTCTGTCTACTAAGTTTATAGAGATTTTCATAGCAATTAATCCCAAAATTTAGTAAATATGCGACATAAAATTAAGGCTCTCCATTTACTCCTTGTTGAACTGAGAAATTTTTCAGAGACATAACTAGTGAGGTCCTATGAACGTAATTTGCTTCATTTCCTGAGTGCAGAGTTGCTTGTTTGAGTCAATGGCCTCACCACTTCTTCACCTCCACTATAGATGACATTATTTTCCCCAAAATCTATCTACAGAGTTTTCTCCCTTCCCCACAAAGTGAAAATTAAAGGTATTAGATGAGTTCCTTTTTATGGCACAAGAACAGAGAAGAGTAGAAAAGGGGAAGGTTATAACTGGGTCCAGAGTAAACCTTCACAGTGGCTAAGAAGAGATGCTGAGTTGAATTTCTGTAAGCAGGGTTTGATACCCACTGCACTGATCTATCTAGAATTTGCTGTTCTACCTTTTTCCTTACCAGCACTGGCAAAAATATACAGATAGGAGTCACTGGTAAGATGTTCTGATTCCGTTGATTGTTGTTTTGTCTCATAGGCATGTCCATCAAAATACCAAGAGCACCCAGGTCTTGGATGGTCCTCTTCTATGTTTGCAGTTCCTAGAAAATGAGATCAAGGTCATAGACACGGAGTGGGTATGTGGTTCATTGATTCATTTTTTTAATCAGCAAATATTATGAAAATCATGAGATTAGCTCAAAGAACAGACATGGCCTAAGTATTCATAACAATAATGTCTATATTCTTCTAAAAACCCTGATGTGTATACGTACTGAAAGATTTGTATTACCATAGTATCCTGGACTTTGCATGAGGTGTTGACCACCTGACTTGGATTGCCTACAATCCACTAATGAAGTATTCCTGACCTTTTAGAATATGTGATGTAACACAACTACTGACTTCCACTAGTTTTTTTTGGAAACTTTCCTTCTGAAAGTCTGTTCATATGGAGCCTAAATGAGTTCACACTCTTGTCCTTTACTCCCAAGGCACTGTTCTATACACATGACCTTTACTGAAAAAACAAAATCCCTCTGAAAACTTCAGAGCTTCTGCATGGACAAGAGTTTGCATTTGGAACAGCTGCTTCTTTTCCCACTCCCCTCCCATGGCTCTTCTCCTCAGGATACTCCTACCGCCCTCCACACGGGGGGAGTGTATGCTGTTATTTCTAGCTTGGAGAGGGAATGGTGTGTTTCAGTACTCAGTGCCTCCAGAGGGATCCTGCCTTAAGCCTCTCATATCCACCAATGCTGCTTAAGATATTTTTATACTGCTTATTTACTTCAGGTTGTTCACACTTTCATTCTCTAAGCCTCCCTTTTCCCAGAGATTCACAATCTCAAATGAAGCAATTTGTAAATTTGTGTCTTGGAAGAAATTAAATATTCTTGAATGTATGATGTTCCTATTTCAAATGTTAACCAAGCTCATTGTTCCTTATTTGGTTACTTAAGAATACCAAGTTTGCCATTAATGTGTCTGACTTGTGTAATTTTCACAGTCTGTAATCAAATGGTGTTGCTGAATGAACTTGGTGGTGAGTTTGGCATGTTGATAGATGTTAGGTTAGGATTGTATGTATGATTGACTTAATGCTTAACTACGCTAATGTTTAAATGTAACATGGGATGAGGTTTATTTGAGTGGGAATGATATGTGTGGTTTGTGTCTGTGTGTTATTATGACACTTATTTATGAATGTCCATTGTATGTCCCATGAGTTGTAATGTGATAGGACTGTGCAATGGCTTAGTGAATATATTCTCATAAACAATATTCCCTTTAAAACTAGATGAATCAGTGTTTTGGGGGAACTCAAAGGGGAACATGAAAGACAATGAAGATGTGCAAATCAAAATGTATAAAGTGACAGTACATGAGTATGTGAAGAATAAAAGTAGATAGGGAAAATGAAGTGAAGTGTGGACAAGATTACGTGATTGCTAATATGTATAAAATTAGATAATATAAGAATGAAAGATTGAGTTCTGAAAGGTATAAAATAGAAATGTGTGAATTTTGAAAAATACATGGAATAGAGGGTCCAGATCATTACCTGTTTGAGTATCTCCAGAATGAAAACAATCCAATTGTCTGGCCTATTATACCTAATAAAAAATTATTTCAATGCAATACTATGGAAGATAGGCAGCAATGGGAGTGGATGAACTACACTCACATAAAACGTGGATGAAATTTTACAAATAGAATGATGGGCAACAAAAAGTATATACCGTATTTTTTTTTTATTAAAAAAGATAAAACGCAGATCATGCATCATTATTCTAGGGTCATCAGGAAATCAGAGATGTTATTTCTATTTTTTTGCTGGGGAAAAATATTTTATAGTAAGTTAGAAGAGTAGAAGGAAATGAATGATGAGAATAGAGAGTTTAGATGGGTCTGTATCACAATAAGTTTGAGAATATTGGAAATGAAAATATATGGGTATGATGGGGCCTTAGACTGGGTGTCTCTAGAGTGTGCCCCCTGTTTAGCTCTTGAGGATCTTATCACTTATCACTATTTGCCTCTATTAACCTGTCTGTGATTTCAGACCTTCCTGACAATGTAACACACTCTCTGCTGTCTCATATTGTCTCTGACAAAAGTCTTATCCTCTTAGCCCCTCTCCCACCATTTCCCTAAGCAAAACCCGGTTTTTCCTCAGCCTGTTCCAGTCCTCTTAATTGCTTTCCCTTTAGAATTTATTGCATCTACTGCTAGTCATATTTACAAATGCTAAGAGGCATTTTCCGTTTTTTTTTTGGACTGGAAAGCCTTGTGTCAACTGATCCCTGGGCTATGCCTAGATCCCAGCATCCCTTCTGCACCCTGTTCAATAGTCACCCCAGACCTGCAGCATCGGGCTGGTGTTCAATTGAGGAGGAGTCATGCAGGGAAGCAGGAGCCTCCTTGGCTTTCTTGTCTTCACTTGGACACAGCACCTCCTGTTCTGGTTGCAGATGTTCTAGCATATATTCGTTTTCTGAGAAATATAGAAAATATGTGGGTCATGCTTGATGTTTCAGCGCTTTTATTTATCCTTAAACAATTAAGGAATACTATGTCACATGTTCAGTGAACATATGTCTTCTATCCTCATGAATATCATAGTCTGGGTCCTACTACAAAAAACTGTAAATGCACAGCAGTATTTATTGGGTCTGTATATGTCATGAATGACTGGATTTCCACCATCTGTGATCTGTGATCTCCTTTCTCCCTGGGCAGACAATTTTGTAATATTCATCAACCTCTCTGTAGTTGGACTTTCCGTGTGATTAAGTTTTCTACAAGAGAATATGAATGTAAGGGACATGGGCCACTCCCATGCATAGACACACAGACCCATGTACCCTTCAGTTCTTTCCTGATCCAGTAAGTCAGTGTCTCTCTGAAAACTTCATGTTGATGATGACACAGTTTTCATCAGTCCCAGCATATGAATTACATCATAGAGGAAATTGCCTTATTGCCATTTATATATCCTGAATTGTTATGGAGCAAGAAATAGATTCATTGTGTACTGGTTATTATGGTCTAGTCTACTGTAATGAAATTGGGGTAGAATATTTTTATGAGAGACAAATAATCAGACCAGGTGTATCAAAAGTGGAGAATTGTTTTAGAAATAAATAATTATCTTCCTGGTGGTGCTTTATGTGTGTACATGTGAATAGGTTTACTTGTCTTTTATGACACACAGCTTATACTAGATAATATCTTAGAATATGCCCTATTCTAGTGAAGGTGAAAGGAGGACAGCTTCACTCTTCAGACTGTCTTCAAGAAACGCCAAACAATGTTGGAAATGTGAAATTCTACTTAGGAATATATGAGCCACTATTTAAAATGTGGGTGTTGGCTTCAATCTGTCCCCTCTTACCACTGAGCAGAGGTCCTCCCTCATAGGATTTACATTTATACTCTTAGCCTGCATGGCAATGACGACTGTCTAGTTTCCAAGCTGTCTTCCGTCTCTTCAACCTTATCTGGTCACATGATGTCTTGTGAGTGAATGTGTGTATCTGCAAGTGTGCCCTATTTTTTAAAAAATTTTATTTATGTATGAACACCACATTTACATTTTCATCGTCTGAAGCAATACAGGTTTTATTCCTGAGGAAATTAGTTATTATTTGCTTCATATTTTCATCCCTGCATAACCAGTTTTTCAGTGCTGGAGCTTTTTTTCCCCAATGTTTCCTTCACCTCTATAGGTCAATAAAAAAGAAAGTGTCATTAGAACTATATTAAAATTTTATTTCTCCATTGTCTTCAAAAAGATATCAAATAAAGGGAAACACGTTTTTAAAAGAATAACTAGTCTAAACTAAACCCCCCATGATGTCTTTGACAGCAATCCAGGTTGACTTTCTGTACCCGGCATAGGTTAAGCGGCAAACACAAGGACCCAATCATCTAAACCTTCTCTTTGCTCTCTCAGATGACCAGGCCTAAGAAAGACTAGGATAGTGTGTTCATTTCTCTCCCACATCTTTCCTCCCTCCTTGGTCTCTTCCCCTCTTGCTATTATTTCTATCTATCTCCACCACAACTAGAAAATTTCCCCCTTCTTTTTTGGGAGGAAATTCCTGGTCATCCTGGGTTCTGAGAAGATTTTGACAAGTACCTCTTTTTTTTTATTCAGGGGGCAGTACCTGCTTTCAAGATGTTTTGTTTTTTGCTTTTGCTTCATGGTTGAACTCTTTAGAGAGATACTCAACCTGGGCTTCTCTCTGTGAAACTCAGCACTCAGTTAGTTGGTAATAACAATCAAATTTGTATAATCAGTAACAAATCGCTCAAGAGATTATCTCTTCACCCAATCACAGTCCTGATTAGTGTTGGACACATCAGCAGGGCAGTTATAATTCAAAAAATCACTAAGAACGCAGCAGAGTTCTATGACCTCATGATGACATCAGTGCATTCCGGTGTCACCCAGTATTTAAAGGATTGCAGCATTTCCAGAACTCATTGCCTAATTTGTTTGCTTTTCATCAGAGGAGACTCTAACTTTTATATCTTACACTTGATACCAAAACGAGAAGATACGTGCCCTTGATTCAATAAATGAAATGATTTTTTATTTCTAGGGATACTGCATTACTAAATCTCCCTAGTAGTAAAGATAAAGCTTTACCTTATAGGATTAGGCTAGAATCATACTTATGTCACAGAAAATAATCAAGTTTATATCATATTAGCGGTACTATTAAACATTTTTACGAAACACCTTTTATAAGTTGCTATATAGGTGCGGATTTGAGAACATTCATAAACCCATACAAATCCAACATTTATTGAATTTCCCCTGCTACTGAGAGCAGTCTAAGATATTTTGGCTGTGAGACATGTCTCTTTGACCGCTCTTCTTTATCACTTTTCATTCCTTAGGGAGAAGAGATAAATCTTGGCTTCACAGCCCATGGCCTTTGTCAGGAATTCTTTTCTTACTAATCTTGATGGTCTCACTCTCTAGACTTCCGATCCAGGCCCAAATCTGTTTCTTCTGGGAATAGCTGGGTCCTCTACAGGGTATATACTCTGGAACGCTTCATTTGACCTCCCACTGATAACAGAAAATACCTCAAGTCTTAGGGGCAATATGTGTTTTGTTGTTGTTGTTGTTGTTTCTTTTTTGTTTTTTCCAGTCTCAGGAATCAGCATTAGAATCAGGCCTTGACCCAGCCTCCTTCATTTTTCTTTAACCCCCAAAGGGTCTCTGCCTCTGTTTGCTCTCCTACACTTCTTGGCCATTGAGCGATAGGCACAATGATCCAGACATTCAGCCTTGTTAGCTATCAGGAAAAGGAAAATGAAAATTTAAAAAAAGGTATCTTGCATGTTTCAAATTCCTAAGAATTAGAGGTCAAACCATACCAAATTATTATAAGGATGTGGATGAAAGTAGGAATCTTTACGAACTAAAATGTAGTATTGACTTATGTAGCTATATTGGAGAACAATCAGGCAACAAGTTATAGAATGAAATAAGCTTATAACCTAAGGCTTTAAAAAAGGCACTCCCACGGCGCTCCCGCCTCCCGCCCGGGGCTCCCGCCTCCCGCCCGGCACTCCTGCCTGCCGCCCGGGGCTCCCACTGCCCGCTCCCGCTGGCGCTCTAGGATGGATAGCTCATCACAACCCCGGGCCCCAAAGGGGATCCACACCAGACCGCTTCAAGGAAGATCTGCTGGGGTTGCTGCCACATCTCCTGTGTCTGAGATTGTTCCCGCCCCCCTGCGTGGGGCCTCTGTTGCCTGCTCAGAGGCAGGCAGCCATCTTGTTCCTGTCCGGCCCCACCCCCTCTGGGGCGAGCAGATGAGATAGCACCACCTGCTGGCGATTCAAGGTAACAACACCGAAACGGGAGAAACAAGCTTGATAAAGACATAGACCAAACTGCTGAAGGAAGGTTGAACTGAACTATCCTTCATAGCAGATCAGGGGCAATTGACTCTAACTGCAAACTAATTTACCAGCTTGAAAAGAAAACTAGAAATCAGACCTGAAAGGACATTGGACTTAAACGAAAGGTCTCAGAGTGTGCTTCATTGATTCTCTTAGTTTAATGACTTAATTCTATTCCTACTGTATTGTTCCCCTTTTTTTCTCTTTTCCTTTTCCTTTTCTTCTCTTTTCTTCTGTCTGTAAACCATGTCTTTGTATAGAGGAACAGCATACCAATAAGGTGGTTGGATAGCTGGTATGTTAGCATCACTGTAGTTTTATTTTTGTTTTTTTTTTTTTTGTTTGTATGAGAGTTGGTTCGACTGTAGCTGTGGTCCATCATTTTTATCTGTTTCAGTATAGGCCTCTCTATTTGTTGGCACACTCGTTAGTTTCCTCCCTTACTCCTCTAGCTCTCCACTCCCCTCTTCAACCCACTATCTGCTCCATTCTCTCCCCCTCTGCTAACCACATTTTATTTCAGGGAGTAAACCTACAGCCCCACTGCACGGACAGATTCCAGGGTAGTGGGAAGTGGGTTCCACATTATCCACACGCCTGTCAGCGAATACCAGGACCTGCAGACAGATTTTGAATCACAGCTCTACCCTTAAATACATCTCAAAACTGCAAAAAGGACCACCTCCAACCTACAGTGCAACTTCAGAATTGAACAAAGTAAGAGGACATACATAAAGAATGGAGATTGAACAAACAGAAGTAAAAACCCAAACCCTTTACCCCCCGAATAACAGAATTAAAGAAGACGGTGACGTGGAGGGAAGGAAGAAGTAGGGAGGTGGAAAAACTGCACAAATGAAGAAAAAACCCAAAAAAAGAATATAGGTTTTACACAGACCCCTGGGAGATCAGACAATGAGAAAACAGATTCTGGAACACAGACAACGAAGAGTCCCCCGAATGACTGGCTACATGCAACAAACCCAGACATCAAGACATTAATGGAGAGAATTTAAAAAATTGAGGAGAGACAAGAGGAAAATAGGAAGGAGCTGATGTCAGAAATGACAGCAGTAAAGAATACTGTGATGGAAATGAACAACAGACTAATAAGCATGGAAAGCAGAATCAGCCAAGCAGAAGAAAGAATCTCAGAGCTCGAAGACCAAAACACAGAACGAACCCAAACTGTCAAAAGCATAGAAAAGAAGCTCAAAAAGACGGAACAAAACCTGCAAGAGATGAATGATCACTTCAAGAGACCAAATCTAAGAATAATTGGGCTTCCTGAGGCAGAAAGAGAAACAGAAGCCACACTGGATCAAACATTTCATGAAATCATTCAAGAAAACTTCCTCATCTCAGTAAAGATGAAAAAATTCAAACACAAGAGATTCAGAGAAGCCCTGCAAGACAACAAATGAGAAGACCAACTCCCAGACACATAATAATTGCCTAAACAAAGTAGCTATGAAAGGAAAAATCCTAAAGGCAGCAAGAGAAAAAGGCCAGACTACCTACCAGGGAAAACCAATTTGAATAGCAGCAGATTTATCCACAGAAACCCTTCAGGCCCGAAGAGCCCGGAGCCCTATCTTCAAAGTTCTAAAAGAGAAACAATTTCAACCAAGAATAACCTACCCAGCCAAACTAAGCTTCATTAGTGAGGGAGAATTAAAATCTTTTCCAGACATCCAATCCCTAAGAACCTATGCTGCCACAGACCACCGCTACAAGAAACACTTAAGAAAGTACTGAACACAGAAGAAAAAGAAAAAAGAACATCAGCAATCTTCACAAGAGTACAGGCAAAAGATTAAAAACACACTTGAACCAACTCCAAAACCCAAAGAAAGACAACAAATAAACAAGAACAACTCTGTAAGAACTTTATGACAGGGATCAACTCTTGCATTTCAATTATTAGCCTAAATGTGAACGGACTAAATGCACCACTGAAAAGACATAGATTGGTAAAATGGATAAAATATCATCAGGCAACAATCTATTGCCTTCAAGAGACTCACCTCACTAGAAAGGACACCCACAGACTCAAAGTAAGAGGATGGGAAACAAACTACTAGGCGAACGGAATACAAAAGAAAGGAGGAGTAGCCATCTTAATTTCAGACAAAAAATCCTTCAAACTATTAAAAATCAAAAAAGATACAGAAGGCCACTACATAATGATAAAAGGTTCAATCCATCAACAAGAAATATCTATCCTAAACATATATGCACCCAACATAGGTGCGCCAACTTTCATAAAGCAACTTCTTGGAAAACTAAAGAAAGATATTGACTCTAAAAACTATCATAACTGGCGACTTTAATACCCCACTCACAACTCTAGACAGATCATCAGGACAAAAAATCAGCAAGGAGATCCGGAACCTCAATGTGACTTTGGACCAAATGGACTTAATTGATACATACAGAACACTCCATCCAAAGACCACAGAATACACATTCTACTCATCACCACATGGAACATATTCTAAGATCAACCACATACTCGGCCATAAATCAAGTATAAGCAAATTTAAAAGGACCGAAATTCTACCAAACACCTTCTCGGACCACAGTGGAATAAAAATAAACATTGACACCAACAAAGTCCCTCCAAAACCCACAAAGACATGGACACTAAACAGCATGATGCTAAACAACTCCTGGGTCAACGACGAAATCAAAACAGGTATCAAGAGATACCTGGAAACAAATGAAAATGAAGAAACATCTTACCAAAATCTCTGGGATGCCCTGAAAGCTGTAGTAAGAGGGGGAAATTTTTATCCCTACAAACACACATGAAGAAAATGGAAGGAACAGAAATTCACAACCTAACAAGCCACCTAAAGAAGCTGGAAAAGCAAGACCACAAAAACCCCAATTTCAGCAGAAGAATCCAGATCACCAAAATAAAAGCCCAAATCCAGGACATAGAAGACAAAAAGATAATTGAAAAAATCAATGAAACAAAAAGCTGGTTCTTCGAAAGAATAAACAAGATCGATGGTCCCCTAGCTAGACTGACCAAGAAAAAAAAAAGAAAAAAAAAACAAATAAGCATAATCAGAAACAAAAAGATGAAGTCACATCTGACCCTGAAGAAATACAAAAGATCATTAGAGACTACTACGTACACTTGTATGGAAACAAACTTGAAAACCACAAGGAAATGGAGGACTCTCTGACATCACACAACCTACCTAGGTTGGAACAAGAAGAAATTGAGACCCTAAATAGACCAATAACAATCAAGGAAATCGACTATGTAATAAGAAAACTTCCTACAAAAAAAAAACCCTGGTCCAGATGGCTTTCCAGCAGAATTCTACAAGACATTCAAGGAGGTGCTGATACCAATCCTACTGAAGGTATTCCAGGCGATTGAAAAAGATTATGAAGCCAACATCACATTGATACCCAAGCCAGGTAAAGATCCAACAAAGAAAGAGAACTACAGGCCAATATCTTTGATGAACATAGATGCTAAAATTCTCAACAAAAACCTAGCAAATAGGATTCAGCAATACATCTCAAAAATCATTCACCATGACCAAGTAGGCTTCATTCCTGGCATGCAAGGCTGGTTCAACATTCATAAAACCATAAATGTAATTAAATACATCAACAGATGTCAAAACAAAAACCACATGATCATATCATTAGATGCAGAAAAAGCTTTTGATAAAATCCAGCACCCCTTTTGATAAAAACCCTTGAACATCTAGGCATACAGGGAACATACCTCAAAATAATAAAAGCCATCTACGAGAAACCTACAGCCAGCATACTCCTAAATGGACAAAAATTGGAACCAATTCCCCTGAAAAATGGAACTAGACAAGGATGCCCACTCTCTCCCCTCCTGTTCAACGTAGTATTGGAAGTCCTGGCTAGAGCAATCAGAGAAGAGGAGGCAATCAGAGGTATTCAAATGGGAAAAAAGGAAGTCAAGTTATCTCTCTATGCAGATGATATGATGGTGTACCTTGAAAACCCAAGAGAATCTGTTTTAAAGGTTTCCCTTTCATTGATAAAGGGCCCTTTGGGAAAGTCTCAGGATACAAAATAAATGTACAAAAGACAATCGCATTTCTCTACACCAATAATAAACAAACAGAAACCCCAAAAAAAAAACACAATTCCATTCACAATAGCCACAAAAAAAATGAAATACCTTGACATCTTCCTAACCAGAGACATGAAAAACCTTTACAATGAAAATTACAAAACACTGCTCAAAGAAATCAAAGCTGACACGAACAAGTGGAAAATATCCCATGCTCATGGATCGGAAGAATCGACATTGTGAAGATGTCCATCTTACCTAAGGCAATATACAAATTCAATGCAATACCCATTAAATTACCAATAACATTCTTCTCAGACCTAGAAAAAAAAACACAGGCATTCATATGGAAACACAAACGTTCAAGAATAGCCAGAACAATCCTCAGCAAAAAAAAAACAAAGCAGGTGGTATCACAATACCAGACTTCAAACTTTACTATAAAGCTACAATCATCAAAACAGCTTGGTATTGGTACAAGAACAGGCATACAGATCAATGGAACAGAATTGAGATTCCAGAAGCAAAACCTCAATTCCTCAACCAACTCATCTTCAACAAAGCCCCCACCACCTACCAATGGGGGGAGGAGAATATTCAGTAAATGGTGCTGGGAAAACTGGCTGACCACATGTAGAAGATTGAAACAGGACCCCTATCTATCCCCATGCACAAAGGTTAACTCCAAATGGATCAGGCCAAAAATTGACCTTCCATATGACCCTGCAATCCCCCTACTGGGAATATACCCTGAAGAACACAAATCACTCTATAAAAAAGATACCTGCACACGTATGTTTATCACAGCGTTGTTCACAATAGCAAGAACCTGGAAACAACCATGCTGCCCAACAAAAGGAAATACTCTCATGGAAATCGGAACTGGCATCCAATTCCTGTACAAAACCCGAAACCCACAGGACTTAAGAGAGAAGATAGACAAATGGGATCTTATTAAACTGACAAGCTTCTGCAAAGCCAAAGAAACCATCAAGAGAGCAGGGAGACAGCCTACAGACTGGGGAAAAAATATTTGCCAACTCTTGTCTGACAAAGGCTTAACATCCTGGATCTACAAGGAACTGAAACGTACTGAAAAGAAGAAAACAAATAACCCCATTATAAAATGGGCAAAAGATATGAACAGACACTTCACAAAAGAAGACATTCAAGCAGCCAACAAACACATGAAGAAATGCTCAACCTCACTAATCATCAGGGAGATGCAAATCAAAACCACACTGAGATACCACCTAACTCCAGTCAGAATGGCAATTATCAACAGCTCAAAAAATAACAGCTGCTGGAGAGGCTGTGGTGAAAAGGGAACACGTCTACACTGTTGGTGGGAGTGTAAGCTAGTGCAACCTCTGTGGAAAGCAGTGTGGCGATTCCTAAAAGCTCTAAAAAATTTACCTTCCATATGACCCTACAATCCCCCTACTGGGAATATACCCTGAAGAACACAAATCACTCTATAAAAAAGATACCTGCACACGTATGTTTATCGCAGCGTTGTTCACAATAGCAAGAACCTGGAAACAACCATGCTGCCCATCAAAAGAGGACTGGATTTAAAAAAAGTGGTACATACACACGATGAAATACTACGTAGCCATGAAAAAAAACAAAATCATGAATTTCGCAGCAACCTGGATGGAACTAGAGTGTATAATATTGAGTGACCTCTCACAGAAACAAAGATCAGAATATCACATGTTCTCACTCATATAATGGACCTTGAACATCCAATGTAATACTATAAGAAAATGACTGATGGTACTGGGAAATTATGGGGGGGGAGGGGGATGGGATTAACAGTAGCTAATATCTAATTTGGGGCTGGGAAAACATCTCTTTTCAATAGGGTGCCTGAATGAAACGTAATTGTACACCTAACCCTTAACTGTACCCCACAAAACGATAATAAAAAATACTGATTAATTATAAAAAAATAAAAACTAAAATAAAATAAAATAAAATGGCACTCCCCAAAAGGGGAAAATTTTAAATATGATATTTTAAAATTACTTATAATATTTGGGAGTTGGACCTTGTGGTTTTCAACTTATGAAGAATGAATAAACAAATTATAATGGGTATATATTTTAGAATCCATTCCCAGGGGGACAGGACAAATCAATTA
>JAPVLO010006536.1:0-12709 GCA_027257055.1 Cephalopachus bancanus | reverse complement strand
TTGTGCAGGTCCTCGTGTTCATCCTTAACTTTGTGATGTCTCAGAATCCTTTAAAAACTTTGTAATAACTAATTAAGTTTTCTGTTTTCTTACTCCTTCTTGGTGGGATTTAGGCCTGGAGAAAACGCTGGTTCATTCTGAGGAGGGGCCAGACCAGCGAGGAATCAGATGTTCTGGAATACTATAAGAACAATCGCTCCAAGAAGCCCCTGCGGGTCATCGATCTGAACTTCTGTGACCAGTTGGATGCAGGCGTGACACTGAACCTCAACAAGAAGCAGCTGCAGAAGGGTTTTATGTTTGACATCAAGACCAGTGAGCGCACCTTTTACCTAGTGGCTGAGACCAGGGAGGACATGAACAAGTGGGTCCAGAGCATCTGCCAGATCTGCGGCTTCAAGCAGGTTGAGGAGAGGACAGGTACAAGAGCCGACACAGACCTTGCTTAGAAGGGGCTCTGATGTGATGAGGCCCTCAGGTCCTCAGCAAGGAGAGCTGCTGCAGCCAGGCTGTCCTCTCTGGCAGAGGGGTAATGGGAGTTGGTCAAATATCAGAGGGACCCTAGCCCTAACTATCCTTAGATGGAAAACTGAGAAGTGTTGGGTTGTGAGGACGCCGAAGGCATTTGTGGTGTTTCTTCAGGCACCTGGACATCTCTGCCATGCTCAGCCCTCTACCTCTCTTATTTCTCTGAGCTCTCCTGCATCAGTGCCCTGTTACCCTGTCAGTCACTCCCATGGAACGCCTCAGTTGGGTCCCTCCACTGGCCCATCTTGGGCTATTCTGGCCTATCCACTTCACGCCACCCTGCACAATTGCACTTGACCCTGACCCCTTATTTGTGGGTTTGTTTAGTTGGGGTCATTTGTGTGTGTGTGTGTGTTTTTTAATGCAGGGGTTATGTGTGCATGTTTTTTTCACGGGTATGCTGCATGATGAGGAGGTTTGGGCTTCTATGGAATTTGTCACTTGCATAGTGAACATGGTATCCCTTGGATAGTTCTTCAGCCCCACTCCTCCCTCCAAGGAGTCCCCACTGTCTGTTGTTCTGATCCTTATGCCCATATGTACCCAATGTTCATCTCCCACTTAAAAGTGAGAACATGTGGTACTGCGTTTTCTGCATTGACTTGCTCAGCATAATGGCCTCCAGCTGCATCCATGCTGCTACAAAGGATATGATTTTGTTATTTTTATGGCTGTGTAGTGTTCCGTGATTTATATGTACCACATTTTCTTTATCCAGTCCACCATTGATGGGCACCTAAGTTGGCTCCATGACTTTGCTGTTATGAATACTGCCATAGTGAACATATAAATTTAAGTGTCTTTTTGGTAAAACAGTTTATGTTCTTTTGGGTAGATACCCAGTAGTGGGATTGCTGGATCGAGTAGCAGTTCTACTTTTAGTTCCTTGGGAAATCTCCAAACCACTTTTCACAGGAGCTGAATTTGCTTACATTCACACGAACAGCAAATGAGCATTTCCTTTTTTCCACACTCTTACCAGCATATGTTGTTTTTTGACTTACTAATATTAGCTATTCTGACTGGTATGAGATGGTATCTCATTGTGGTTTTGATTTGCATTTCTCTGAAGATTCGTGATGTTTAGCATTTTTGGGGCTTCTGTTGGCCACTTGTATGTCTTATTTTGAGAAGAGTCTGGTCATGTCTTTGGCTTTGTGATTCTTATTGACATATAATTCAGTGTTAATTTATATTCATTTGGAGGGGACAGTGAGAAGAGCAAATATTGATTTATGTTCAGGCTTTCATAACCTTCACAAAAGTAGTTCAGCCTTTTGAAATGAGTTTTAAACTGAGGAAATGCTCCTTGATATTTTTTGGAGGGGCTCATCCTCAACTCCCTGGGATGGTTAAAGAGCAGGTTTTTTCTGAGGCCAGCAGATGGTTTAAATAGGTCACTCTTAGGAGGGCATGGTGGCTCACACCTGTAATCCTAATGCTTTGGGAGGCCGAGGCAGGAGGATTGCTTGAGCCCAGGAATTTGAGGTCAGCCTGGACAACAAAGCAAGACCCATCTCCATATATATATATATAAAATCAATCAGTCTCGAACCATCAGAATTAAGCAGGAACATGTAAAAAATATTGATACCAAAAACCCATACAAGGTCAATTAAGAATTTTTGAATGGTGGATCCAGGCATTAGTGTCTTTTGAAAACTGTATTCTTTTCCGTTCTTTTGGGGAGGTTAAAGGAAAAGATGCTTCATTCTGAGTAGCAGGGGTCCGAGGCTCAGCAAACATTTTTTGTAAACATTTTAGACTTTGAAGGGAATGTACAGTTTTTGTTTTATGTTCCTGTTTTTATGTTTTTGACAACCCTTAAAAAATGTAAAAACCATTCTTCGCTCATCAACATCAGAGGATAATCTGGCATTTTGAAAGATTTGCTCACATAATAGGCTGTGTTTTAATTTAATGGATTTTTTTTTTTCTTTTTGAGTTGGAGTCTCACTCTGTTGCCCAGGCTGGAGCGCAGTGTTACACTCACGGCCACTGCAGCCTCGACCTGCTGGGCTCAGGTGATCCTTCCATCTCAGCCTTCCAAGTAACTGGAACTACAAGCACGTGTCATCACTCTCAGCTAATTTTTTGATTTATTGTAGAGATATGGTCTTGCCAAGTTGCCCAGGCTGGTCTCAAACCCCTGGGCTCAGTCAGTCCTTTTGCCTTGGCCTCCCAAAGTGCTGAGATTACAGGCATGAGTAATGACTTTCTTAAAAGTGGGTTATAGCCATAAAACACTTAGGTAAGGAATTAGAGCTTTACTTCACATTGTTTTTGACTGAGAGCTAGGATCTGATAAGAAGAAGAAAGTTAACGATTGACCACTTACTTTCGCTTTAGAACCTATTTCATTTAATCACTTGATCAACTTACTGTATTTCAAACAAGGACGCTGAGTATGTTTTCTTCCCTGCCTAGAACTTTAACTTTACAGTTCCAACAACCATCTCTGTCTATCCACCTGCTGACCTGGGCTGTGTTCAGAGGAACTGCCTGGCTCTCACAGCCTCAGAAACTATTCTTAACCCAACACTGCTCTCCATCTGCTGGGGCCTGTGGAGAACAACTCAGTCACTTGGGTCTTAGTGTCAGCACTACCTTAGATTGAAGAGCACCCTGTACTGATGCCTAGCCCTCAGCGGTCACAAATGAAGTAATAGAAGCTATGTATTGAGCATCTGTTTTATGAAAGTAGAGACTTCCCATAAATTCCCACTTTAAAAATCACAGTGAGCCGGGCTCGGTGGCTCAGCCTGTAATCCCACACCTTTGGGAGGCTGAGGTGAGTGAATTGCCTGAGCCCGCGGGTTTGAGACCCGCCTGGGCAGCGAGACCTCATCTCTACAATAAATCAAAAAATCAGCCGGGCATGGTAGCGCATGCCTGTAGTTCCGGCTACTCGGAAGGCTGAGGCGGAAGGATCGCCGGAGCCCAGCAGGTCGAGGCTGTGGTGGCCGGGAGCGGCCACTGCACTCCAGTCTGGGTGATAGAGTGAGACTCCAACTCAAAAAAAAAAAAAATTCACAGTGATCCTTAGAAGTAGCAACAATTCTGACCCAAGGTCACACAGCTAGGAAGTGACAAGCCCAGACAGCAGAGTTTCCCCCCATAGACTCTGTGCACAGAATGGGAAGCACTTGCTAGCCCTTTGCACTAGGGATCCTCTGCTGACTGTTTCCCTTTCCCTCAACTGACATTGCTCAAGTCCTTGGGAAATAATAGTCCTGCTTTGACGTCCAAAGTTTTGATCCAGTCATCAAGCTCTGTTGGTAAGGCTGGGGACTGGAGGTGAAGTGACCTGAGTTCAAGTGACCACTCTGTGATTGCAGGGGCATGTCATGTGACTGTAGTCTTAGCGTTCTTGGGTAGAGGAAGGATAAAAGTGCTTTCTGTTCTTATGGCGGCTTCTACTTCTCCATGGGTAGCTGGACTGACCCAAGCCCATTGGCAGGACCTCAAGCTGCACATATCCAAAGGACTGTTCCAGGCGTGTTCTCAGTAGGGGCGTCCTCTGCAGTTTTACCCATCATCCCTGCTTGCTGCTGTGTCCTGCAGAGACTTCTCCACATGGAAGTATTTTTCAGCAGACACTCCCTTCTCTATTTTTGCTCCTTCTTAGTTTTTTTAAGGGTTTTATTGGGACCCATCGAGAAACTTCGGTTGTTTACTTTCATCTGGAAGTGGTTTTGTGGCAGATGAAGGTTATCTTTTTTCTTTATCCTTCTTGCTACCCCCAGATTCTTGTTTCTTCTGCCACCCTTTGCTTTCTCACACATTCCAGCCAAAAATGTCTAGAAAAAAACCCTGCAGATCCAGAGCCATACCAAGAGAAACTGAGTCTGAATATCGACATGAGGTTGGAGGACACAACCATTTCCTGACAGAACTCATTGTAAATTGAAACCAGGGATGTGCCCAAGAAGGAAAAGCAATTCAAAGAACAAAAGTCAAGAAGATTTCATATCACATGTGTGGGGTTTGTGTGTGTGTGTGTGTGTGTGTATGCACGTGTGTGTGCTTGTGCACATGCCTGCGCACAAACCCAATAACTCCTGTTTTCTCTGAGAATCAAAAAGACTTCAGTCCTCAGAGAAGGAAGCAGAGAGCTCCTCTGAGCTGTGTTGACAAGCAGGCAGGTTCAAGTCTTCACATTTGTGGCCCAGTCATTGTGGGCAACTGTCCTGCTGATTAATATACCATTGTATACACTGTCACATTTTATTTATTGCACAATTGATGGGCATTTGAATTGCTTCCACTTTTTGGCTATTATGTATAATGCTGCTATGAACCTTTGAGTACATGGTTTTTATGTGGATATATTTTTCCATTTATCTGGTGTATATACCTGTGAGTGAAATTGCTGGGTCTGCTGGGTTATATGATAAATCTATGTTTAACTTATTTTTGTTGTTGTTGTTTGTTTGTTTTTTTAGAGATGGGGTGTCGTACCGTGCAGGCTGGAGTACAGTGGTGTGATTATAGCTCACTGTAGCCTCAAACTCTTGGTCTCAAGCAATCTTGCCACCTTAAACTCCTGAATAGCTGGGACTACAGGCGCATGCTACCACACGTGGCTATTTTTTTAAGTTTTTTATAGAGATGAGGCCTTGCTGTGTTGCCCAAGCTGATCTCACACTCTGGGCCTCAAGTGGTCCTCCCACCTTGGCCTCCCAAAACTCTGGGATTACAAGCATGTGCCATCATGCCTGGTCTGTTTACCTTTCTGAGTAACTGTCAAACTGCGTATGTGTGTATAACTTCACTGAGATGTAGTTCACATACCATAAAAGTATGTACTCATTTAAAGCATACAGTTCAGTACTTTCTAGTATATTCACTGGGTTGTACATACACATATTAGAATTTTAGAAATTTTTCTTCACTCCCAAAAGAAAGCCCATTTGCCAGGAAGTCACTCACCAATCCACCCCAGGCAACCACTAATCATCTTTCTGTCTTTGTGAATTTGCCTATTCTAGACATTTCACATAAGTGAAATAATACAATCAATGGTCATTTGCGATTGGCTTACTTCACTTAGCATAATATGAAGTTTCACCAAAATAGCACAAATCAGTATTTTACTTGTTTATATGGTAGAATAATGTTTCATGGTATGGCCACATCACATTTGGCTTAGCCGCTCATCAGTTTATGAACATTTGTGTTGTTTCCCCTTCTTGGCCATCTTGAATAATGCTGCTGTAGACATCTATGTACGAGATTTTGGTGTGTGTATGTGAATTCTATCCTCTCAGCAACCCTCTATGATAAAAAAGGGCAAATGATAGTACTCCCATTTTATAGGTGAGGCCACTGAGGCCATGTGAAGGTTAAGTGATTTACTCGAGGCCACATAGCAAGCTAAAGAAATGGTGACAGGCTTCACAACTGCCAGCCTAATACATTTTTTTTCGTTACATATACCACACTGTGGTAGCTTTTGTTCTATGAAATGTTTGGGAATATTTTGGGAAACTTTAATTATAGAGTGTGACACTGAGTGATGATGGAGCCCTGAATTGATTACAGCAGTACCAGGTCCAGGAATCAGCCCTTGTCCAGATAGGAGATGAAACATGCACCCCACCAAAGGCAATTGCCATCTGCAGGGAGCAGCTTCCAGTGAGCAAAATACTATAGCACAGAACCTAGGCTGGCAGAGGCTCCTGCCTCCAGTTGATGAGAAAGATGAGGTTGCACTCCAGTGCCTCCTTGAGGCAGAATGCTCACCAGAATGAAGGTTGGAGTCCTGGGGGAGGAAGCAGTCACACTCTCAGAAAAATCTTATCCAGAAAACTTATCCAGAAAACTTGTGTCTGAATTCAACTTTGTGATTATTTTTCCTAAGATAAGCAAGAAAACTTTGAAGTTTCAGGTTTTACAGCACTGTATTGGTTTCCCATTTGAGCTGCCATTCAGATTAGCAATAATTGGGTAGATTAAAGCAACAAAAAAGGATTTTCACAGTTCTGGAGGTTTGATGTTCAAAATTAAGTATTAGCAGTGTTGGTTCCTTCTGGATGCTCTGAGAATGTAGCCCCCTCCTAGTTTCTGATGGCTGCCTGCAATTCTGGGCACTCCGTGTCTTGTGGACATATCAGTCTCTCCCTGCATCTCTGCCTTCATCATCATGTTGGTCTTCTCCCTGTGTTCTGTCTCTGTGTCTGTTTTCTCTTCTAAGGGCATCAGTCATTGGCTTAGGGCCTGCCAGGGTGTCTTCCTCCTAACTAATTATGTTTTAGCTATTATTTCTGTACAAACCCTGTCTTCAAATAAGGTCACATTCCAAGTTTCCGGGTAAACCTGAGTTTTGGGGGGACACTATTCAACCCAGTACTGCACAGGCCCCAAGAAATAATCATATAAATCAGGCAGAGATCTAAAGGTTTAAAGTATATGGGGAAGATGTGTGTAGATTATATGCAGATAACATACTATTTTGTATCAGGGACTTGAGCATCCAAGGATTTTGATCCTGGAGAAGAGTCCTCCATGGATACTGAGGGATGACTGCAGGGATTTTTTTTTTTTTTTTTTTTGAGTTGGAGTCTCACTCTGTCGCCCAGACTGGAATGCAGTGGCCGCTCCCGGCAACCGCAGCCTCCACCTGCTGGGGTCCGGCGATCCTTCCGCCTCAGCCTTCCACGTAGCCGGAATTACAGGCATGCGCTACCACGCCTGGCTGATTTTTTGATTTATTGTAGAGATGAGGTCTCGCTGCCCAGGTGGGTCTCGAACCCGCGGGCTCAGGCAATCCACTCACCTCAGCCTCCCAAAGGCTCGGGTTTACAAGCTGAGCCACCGAGCCCGGCTGACTGTAGGGATTTAATATGTACTATGCACTGGTACTGCTCTGGGCATCAGGGTCACAGAAGTGATTGGAATATATTTTGTCTGCCAACAACATGTTTGTATTTCATCCTTATAACGACTCGTTGATCCATAAGTTACAAAAAATGTAAGACTCTAAAAGAGAAAGTGGTTCCTCCAAGGTCTGTATGTAAACAGACTGAGTCATGAATAGGAATTCAAACCTGAGCTCTAGGAAGAAGGCTGCAGAGGGGATGACAGGTGATTTCTCTCTCATCGTGGGGCTATGGGGGATGATGGGTGACAAGGGAGGACAGGTAACTTCTCTCTCGTACATGCTCAAAACCCACACATTCCATATGGGCATGAGGGATGATAGGCGACAAGATAGGGTGACAAAGTGAAGACTCTGCCCTCATCCATCTCATAGCCCACACATTCCACATGGGGACATGAAGGATTTTGAGTGACAAGGCAGTGTGAGTGGGTGGTGACAAAATGGCTTTTTTGGGGTCGTACTGAGGAACCTGGACTTGCCTGATTGTCATAAGGAGCAGTGAGTGGTGCTGGATAAGTCATTTCTCTTTTAGACACAAACTTTGTTAATTTGAACAACATGTTTATTGATTGTATCACACAGTTAACTTGATGCGGAGGACAAAACCATCAGAAAAGAGACAGAACCTCTGTCCTCATAGTTTATAGACTTATGTACAGAGTACGAGAGAAAGGTTAATATTTTTCCCAGAATTCATTTGAAACTCAAGGAAGTACTAGAGAGAAACGAGTTGAAAAAATAAATGGAAAAGTGGGTTTATAAAGAGAGAGATTTGAGAGTGATTTTAAGGACACAAAGAGCTGCAAAAAAACTTTAGTTCAGCAGTACCACAAAGACATGGTTGTAACAAGCAGCTTGGCATGGACTGTACAGTGGAGCTGGTGCGTCTCATTGAGAAGAGCAGAATGGCTTACATTCAGAGTTCTGGGCATGACCTGCTGAGGATGTGTGACAGGTGGCACACAGCAAGTGAAGGCAGGAAGATAGGCCTTAGCTGAGCTTCAGATGTGGGGGCCACCATTGTACAGGTGGTCCCGGGGACTGTGGGAGTGGCTGGGGTCACCACAGGTGTGCACAGTGAGGCTACGGATGCCTGGAGCAAAACCTGAAGTATGACCCACTGGAGGACAGAGGACGCAAAGTCCAGCAGCAGGGCAGGAGCACAGTTGCTCAGCAGTGGCTCTTTGCAGTGCCTTCGTGTCTTCCGGGCAGTAGCTGTGCCCACTCTTGGGCTGTGATTGCTCCATCCAAGCACAGACCCTCTCTCCCACCTGTTAGGGCATTCATCTTGCAGTTCTGACAGGGCAGTGCAACTGTGGTTCTGTCAGCAGACATCTACTCACAGTGAGTCCTGCATGGACATGCCTTGGAGGTCCACATATCTGTCAGGCAAAGTCTCTCCCAGAGACCCACAACCTTTTCTGCTGTTCCCTCACAGACAGCTGTCCTTCCCAGTGTCAGACACGGCTGGAGAGGGAAGGCTGCGCCAGAGCCCTAAGGACCCGGTCCTGCCCCAGAATAGAGAATACCGCAGCCTGAATTTGGCCAGATAGAAAGATGTATCTGCTATGATTTGGAGAAACTCAGAAAGCTGTCATAACCAGCACCAAAACATTATCTGACCCTAGGGAAACTTGGATGGTCAGGCAGGGGATTTGGGGTCCATTCCTGGGGGATGGATCCAAATGCATTTGTGCTTTTATCTTTGAAGCAGAAGCCACAATCCAGGGACTCCATGAGTGCATCTTCGGTTGGCATGCCTCACTTAGGAAGGGCAGCCTAGCTTTAGAGAGGTGATGACAAAGCAGCCACCACGGAAAAGGGAGGCAGTGGCACTCATGGCGCTAGAGGCTAGCCTTGCCTGGAGAACAGGGCTACACTCCTAGACTACAAGTGGTCACACCTCCTGGGAGTGGAGTAGGTGTAGTGCAAGTTGCATAGGAAGTGGCCTCCATGCTGCTCCAGGGCAGAGCAAACAGAGAGTGTCTCTTTATCCCATGGGAGGTCCCAGCCTCCTCTAGAAGGACAGCAGGGGCCTGGGGTATGGGAGGAAGACCGTGCTACTACTAGACAGTTGTCTCTGCTCTAATGATGTTGTGCCTCCAAGAACCCACTTGAAGACAAGCTTACCTTTCCTTCCTGTCTCATTTGCAGACCCCCCAGGAAATGGTTCCTCAGCCAGCCATGGAACCTGCTCTACTCAAACTGAACGCTGCATATCCAGTCAGCCTCTCCTCTGGGAACGAGCTCTCTCAGCCCCACTGCAGTCAAGCCAGCCAGCTGAGGACACCTCTGAGGCCCCTGTGCCTGACCATGGGCAACCGACTGGGTCCACCCAGGCACCTCGGGAGTGTCTCTTTTCCCACCAGAGTGTCAGACAGAGAGCAGGACATGCCAGGTAGGGGACAACCATGGCCAGTAGGAGTGAGCCATCCCTTACAGGACTCAGGACTTTTCAGTCACTGTGTTTTAAATTTCAGAGATGAGGGAAATAAAACATATACAACAAATAAAATATATACAACAAAACATATTTTTTTGCCAAGTAACCTTTCTATTAGCATTATCTCTATTGTTACAAAGTCATAAATGGGTTTCATAGAAACCTTATCATTATCAAAAATCTTGCCATAAAAATTTTTGTGTTATTTGGAAGAAAATGGCAATAGGGACTAAAGTTTTGGACAAGCAAATAGCAAAGTCAGTTTATTTAGATAGGTATAAAACCTTGTCGTTGCTGAGCAGATCTGTAGCTGACTTGTGCTCTGAGCCTCGCTATTCCATATGGTAGCTACTATTCTCAGGAGGCTGTTTAAATACAAGTTAATTACAACGGAATGCAATTTACAATTCAGGTCCTTAGTTGCATAAGCTACAGGTCTGGAGCTCAGGAGGCACATGTGACTAATCCTACTGAAGGGGCCAACACAGACATAAAACATGTCCATCGTCACAGAGTTCCCCACAAGGCCTCCCTGTTCTGAAACAGGGGTCTTTATTTTCCCAGCACCATCAGTTCTCTCATGGGTGTAGAACCTGTGCCCTTTTAGGAACTTTTATTCCCTGTGTAGAGTACACAAATGCACGGTGCTGATAGGCTTGGCTAGAGCTAGTTCCCATTTACTTCCACAGCAAGCACATTACCAGTCACCTTATTTAACTTAGATATAGCAAAACCATGCTTTGAACATTAAGTCAAATAAAGATATGACTGTGTTAATATATCACTTCCTGGTGACTATGAGAATATTTTCATGCCTAATGTCACTAGAAGCAGTGAAATGCACTGAGAGGCAGAGTAGATCACTTACCTCCATTTTATAGATGAGACACCTGAGGCTCATGGTTTATAAATGACAGGGGCGGATTGGAACTCAGGCCTTCTCATTCCTGTTATACAATCTTTTCTTCACACTTTACTGCACTACTGTGATACCCCTGAGGCTCACATCCAATAAGTGACAGAAGACAGGATTAGAACCCAAGCAACCTCATCTCTGTCCTGCTCTTTCTTGCACACTTGGCTGCTTTTCTGGTTTTCTGAGTCCATTCCTGTCACACAGCAGGGGCTCCAATACTCCATCTGGATTACAAATGAATTAAAATCCCAGTTTTCCTGGGGAAGCAAGATTTGTTGTTTTATGAACTTTCACTTGTTCCATCTTCATCAGTTTGTACGGGAATAGCTGACTTCTAAACTGTAGATTGAATTTGCCAAGATCACTGAGCTCTTCAGTAGCAGAGCTGTGAATATTTCCTGCTTCTGTTGACTCTCAGATCATTTTTCTGCAGATTTTCACAATTCTGGAAAGAGATATTTCTCTCTCTAAATGCCTCTCAACAAACTATAATACTTAGTAGAAAATAAACCTATAGGTGAGGTTTGAATAGTGTTTTTTTTTTTTTTTTTTGACTCAGAGTCTCACTCTGTTGCCCAGGCTGGAGTGCAGTGGTATGCTGCTCATGGCCACCACAGCCTCGATCTGCTGGGCTCAGGTGATCCTTCTGCCTCAGCCTTCCAATAGACATGTGCCACCATACCCAGCTAATTTTTTTTTTTTTTTTACTTATTGTAGAGACAAGGTCTCACCATGTTGCCCAGGCTGATCTCAAACCCGCAGGCTCAGGCAGTCCTCTTGCCTCTGCCTCCCAAAGTGCTGGGATTACAGGCATGAGCCCATGAACAGTATTTTATAACTTACAGCATCCACACCCCTTAGCTGTTTTATTTTACAGTGGAAAACTGAGACTAAGAGAGATGAAATCACTTGTCTGCTGCTTTATGACTCCACCTTTAGCATTCTTTTTAGTGTCACACAGCCTGGTATTCATTTGAGTATCGTGGACAGAAATATCCAAATACTGTCAAAACATGTTTACAGAGACTTCTGAGCCAGTACGAGTAACTGCAGCACAGGTTACACAAATCTCAAGGTTCTGAGAAAGTTTCCAGGGCAGTTGGGTTACAGATGGGGTTCATACCTTTCGGGGAGACAGGAATTGTAGGTAGACCATAATCAATGCAATGAAGGTATACATGGGTTTGGCCTGAAAAGGCAGGGCGTCTTGGGATGTTTACAAGTCACAGGTGAGTTTTGGGGAACCTTGACTTGACAGTTGGTTGAGAGAGTTCAGCTATTGTCTAAAGACCTGAAATCAGTGAAAGGAATGTCTGAGTTAAGATAAGGAGAGTATGGGACCAAGGTTCTTATTATATAGTTGAAACACCATAGGTGGCAGCCTTAACAGAGAATAGATGAAAAAAGTCTCTAATTCAGATTTTAAAGGTGTCTTGTTCATTTCTCCTGGATCCAGTAGGGGAAGGAAGGGGGATGAATCTGATTGTGTTAATGGAGATTCTCCACAGATGCAACTTTTCCCCCCCAAAAAGACTGTTTTGCAGGGCCATTCAAAATAAGTCAAAGAAACATCTGGGGGGACAGTTTTTAAATTTCCTGTTTTATCTGTCATGTGATATTATGCCAGAGTCAGGGTGGAAGGTCAGTCACATCATATAGGGTTAATAAAATCTCATCTAATAAAATTTTATGGTTTGTCGTCCATGACTCCCCAGGCCTCTTACATAGGGATTTGTACAGGAGGGGACAAGAAGGTAAGAGCTTAGTCTTCAGGACATTCTGTGGCACTTACAACAATGAATGAGAAGGCCGTGTGCTTGGCTTGTTGGTATTTGGTGGGGTGAGACGAACAACCCTGCTAATCCCAGCCATGGGAAGGAGGGATAAGGGCTAGCTTTGACTGAAGCTCCATATGCTAGATATGTGGGAAGCTGATTTC
>JAPVLO010006534.1:0-22578 GCA_027257055.1 Cephalopachus bancanus | reverse complement strand
TGGATGACTTCGGAGCTGCCTGGAATGTTGAAAAACTATAGGAACTGCAGTCAAAAGAAAACTGGGGGCCAGGCACGGTGGCTCACATCTGTAATTCCAGCACTTTGGGAGGTCAAGTGTGATTGCTTGAGCCCAGGTGTACAAGACCAGCCTGGTCAACAGAACAAGACCTAATGTCTACAAAAAATCAAACTAATTATCTCGGTGTGGTGTTGTGCACCTGTAATAGCAGGTAGTCAGCAGGCTGAGATGAAAAGATTGCCTGAGTCTGGGATTTTGAGGCTGCAGTGAGCTGTGATTTTGCCACCACAGTCCTGCCTGGGTTACAGAGTAAGACATGACCCAAAAAAAAGAAAGAAAGAAAATAAAAGAAAAGTGAAGCCCTCAGTGGGAAGTATGTGTAGTCTGTGAGCACGCCACAGAAGGTCTAGCTCATTCTGTACCCTTTACTTAATTGGGAGTGGGTAAGTGTTGGCTAATAACGTTACTAGTTGAGGTGTGGTGTGATGTCCCCATTTCAGCCCACAGTGATCAGTTTAGTCGTGCTGATAAGAAAAATGTCTAGAGGCCTACACAAAGTTTATCTATCTGTGTCTAACATATACTGAACAGTCTGCCTCAATAGCATTGGAATTTAGCCAGGATAGTGTATGAATCAGAACCAGGTGAAGTTACTTGTATATCTACTAGATTGTAAACCTTCTCTCTTTTTAATCAACGGCAGAATCATGTAATACTTCTGCTTGGAGAGCTCTAATCATAATAGTAGTAAAAGCATAGTAGTAAGAGCAGACAATTTTGTCACAAGAGATTTATTTTGCCTTCTATAGCTTTCTGTATCATTTTAATTTTTGCTTCTCCCCTCCCCTCACACATTACTTCAACTTCAAGGACCTTTAAAATATGCTAACTTTATTTTCTGGTTTTTCCTCAGATCGTATAAATCTTTCGCCTTTTACTAAAATGTGTAACTTTAACATGTATTAGACAGATGCTAAGTAATTCATCTATGTCATCATTTAATTCTCACAATAGTCAGATGAGGAAATGGGCACCATAATGATGAGCTTGAAGTTACTTAGTCCATGGAAAGAGTAGAAATAAAAATTTTCATACACCTTGGTGACCCCAGTTAATAACCATACATTGTAATCGAGAATTGCTAAAAGGGTAGATTTTAAGTGCACTCATTACAAAAAGTGATAAATATATGAGGTAATACATATGTTAAATATGTGTTAAACAGCTTGATTTAGTCATTCCACAAGTCTAGAAACACCAAAATATCATGTTTCACTTCATATATATATACACAGAATTTTCACTTGTCAATTTAAAACACACAAACACATGCACATACATACATAACTATCCTGAAAAACAAATACTTTGTAAATCTTGGACTCAGAATGAATTTAAATGTAAGATATCTTTCTTGGCTTCTAGTACTGGGCCAATGCCTATATTTATTAAGCATAATAATTTGCAAATATAAAGTTTCCTTTTTTAAGTTTTTTTAATTTTATTTTTAAATCAGGATTTATTGAGAGGACAGAAAAGCTCCCACAGTGGGAGGGGACCCGAAGGGGTTGCCCAAGATTTTTATTTTAAAAACTTTTTTTTTTTTGCATCAGAGGTCTCACTCCATCAGTTAGGCTGGAGTACAGTGGCATAATGATGGCTCATGGCAACCTCGACCTTCTGGGCTCAGGCGATCCCGCTGCCCCCCACCTTCAATCCACACAGTAGCTGGGACTACAGGTGCATGCCACTACACCTGGCTAACTTTTTTATTTTTTGTTGAGACTGGGTCTCACTGTGTTGCTCAGGCTTGTTTTGAACTCTTGGGCTCCAGCAAGCCTCTCACCTCAGCCTCCCAAAGTGCTGGGATTCCAAGCATGAACCACCATGCTTGGGCCAAGTTTTATTTTATTTTATTTTAAACTGACAAAGTATAGTTGTATGTATTTTGGGGGTACAATGCAGATGTTTCAGTACATGTATACATTGTGCAATGATATAATAAGGCTAATTAGCATACCCATTATCTCAAGTGCTTATTTATTTGTGATGAGAATTCTCACTGCCCTAAAATTTTTTTGTTCTCTGTCTAATAATTACTCCCATCCTTTTAGTTTTAACATAATTAAAGTGTGAGTTTACATCTGCCATCTTTTTGTATAACCTTATCTACCTGCTGTGTGCTTCTTTCTCTTTCCACTCTTATCATCTCTTACTCATCTTTGACTTGTTACCTCAGAAACAAGATGTATCCCTCACTTGTTCTAAAACAAAATATTTCTTTTACCACCATCCATATTGTTGGACTCTTTGAATGTTTTAATTTTATTTACATTCCATAGTCTGCATTCTTGTTATTGATTATAATTCCATACATATTTTAAAGCCAAGAAGACATTGTTGTTATTATTGTTTTCTACTATCAATATATTCTTTTTTTAAACATATTTTTATTATAAAATTGTGGGGTACAGTTAAGGGTTAGGTATACAAATGTGCATTGTTCAGTCACCCTTGTTGATAAATGGTGTCTCCCCATCCCCAGACAGATATTAACTACCATTAATCCCACCTCTCTTCCCCTCCCTACCCCCCCATAGTTTCCCACCACTGTCAATCCTTTTCTTATAATGTTATGATAGATGTTCAAGGTCAGCTGTATGCGAGAGAACATGTGATACTCAGATCTTTGATTCTGTGAGATCACTCAGTATTATAGACTCTAGTTCCATCCAGGTTGCTGCGAAATTCATGATTTTTTCCTTTTTATGGCTGCATAATATTCCATTGTGTATATGTACCACATTTTTTTAATCCGGTCCTCTTTTGATGGACAGCATGGTTGGTTCCAGGTTCTTGCTATTGTGAACAATGCTGCATAAACATTCGTGTGCAGGTATCTTTTTGATAGAGTGATTTGAGTTCTTCAGGGTATATTCCCAGTAGGGAGATTGCAGGGTCATATGGGAGGTCGATATTTAGAGCTTCTAGGAATCGCCACACTGCTTTACCAGAGGTTGCACTAGTTTACACTCCCACCAACAGTGTCGTAGTGTTCCCTTTTCACCACAGCCTCTCCAGCATCTGTTATTTGTGAGTTATTGAAAATTGTCATTCTGACTGGAGTTAGGTAGTATCTCAGTGTAGTTTTAATTTGCATCTCCTTGATGATTAGTGAGGTTGAACATTTCTTCATGTGTCTGTTTGCCGCTCATATGTCTTCCTTTGAGAAGTGCCTGTTCATATCTTTTGCCCACTTTATAATGGGATTGTTTGTTTTTTTCTTTTCAGCACACTTGAGTTCCTTGTAGATCCAAGATATTAGGCCTTTTTCAGACCTGGAGTTGGCAAATACTTTTTCCCAGTCTGTGGGCTGTCTCCCTGCTCTCTTGATGGTTTCTTTGGCTTTGCAAAAGCTTGTCAGTTTAATGATGTCCCACTTGTCTATCTTATCTCTTATGTGAAGGGTGCAGGAAGCGACCAGAGGGGCAGCTCCCAAAATGGCGCCGACACACCAGACAACAAAGGCCCTAGGTCCCAGCTTCTGTGAGCACAATTCCCCGCGGGCACGAATTTCAAACCTTCCCGCGCGCGAATTTCAAACCTGCAAGACTCCAATCCATAGCCAGCTTTGTTATGTGTCCAATAGGACTATAACACGGTGTTGGCCCCACCCTGCTCCCATGCAGCTCCTCCAATAGGAACATAGCACGGCCCCTTCCGGCCCCTGTCAGGCTAATAAATACAGCCCTCTCCCTGCAACTCTCTCTCTCTCGGTCTCTCTTTCTCTCTCTCTCGGTCTCTCTTTCTCTCTCTCTCTCTCTGTCACTCTCTCTCTCTCTGCAGCTCTCTCCCCGCCTCTCTCCCACTTCCTCTCTCTCTCTTACTCTCTCTTTCTCTCTCTTTTTTTCTTTTTTCCCATTACAGATCCCCTCTGTAACAGCCGCTTTAATAAATCTCTTGGTCCTGGCCGGGTGTGGAGTCATTACTAGCGCCAAACTTCTTTCATTGGTGCCATGACTCGGATCGGGTGCTCCCTTGTCTTTGTGCAGGTGTATTCCCTTAGGTGGGATCCCCGACCCAGTGCCAGTGGCCACTCCAGCTCTCCCGGACATCGCCACTGTTTTGAATGCGTGAACTGCATCCACCAGTGACCATTGGATAGGTGAGCTACCCAGACACGGAAGCCTGAAACTTGCCCGGGATTCCCCAGGGGGAACTGGCCATTGATCGTCCAGCAGCCCCTCTGGCCCCAGGGCGAGGGGGAACGCACTCCACCTCGGCCTTCATGGCCACAGTGGACCCTAAAGGCTTCATTTTCTCTTTCATCTCTCTGAACCCTTAAAACTCCCATGGCTGCTGGGCTGCAGTGGGCCCCAGGGGTCCCACGTCTGCCAACCCACAGCAGCATCTGTAAAATTCTCTCTCTCTCCCTCCCCAAGGAATCCCACGGCTGTCGGGCTGCAGCGGACCCCGGGGGTCCCACATCTGCTGGCCCACAGTTGATTCTGAAGGACTCCCATATCTGTCGGGTAAGAGGGAGCCTGGGAGGCTCCATGTTTGTTGCCCCACAGTAAGCCCTATTCTACCACCAGGAATCTCGAACATGCTCCCACCTGCCGCCTGGTCAGGTGCTTTCCGTCTGGTTCAAAAATTCTTGCGCAAGGTGCCTTGACCCCCTCGGTTCACCAGGAGGACCCTGGTTGTGCCAAACCCCTGTGACAACAGGCTTTGCCACAGCCACACTTCTCAGATAGCCGACTCTTCAGGGACGCCCTGTTTAGTCTACCTGTCTCACCATGGGAGGCTCGTCATCCCTGCTGGCTGATTCCCCTCTTAAATGCCTTTTAAACAATCTCACTATCCTTTCTCTGTCCCCTGATATTAAACCCAAACGCCTAATTCGCCTCTGCACACAGGACTAGCCTACATATCCTTTAGACAATTAAAATCAGTGGCCCCCTCAGGGGTCCCTCAATCCTGATATTATTTGGGACTTACATAATTTCTGTGAGCCTTCAAAACAGTGGATAGAGATTCCCTATGTTCAGTCCTTTTCTCTCCTCCATGAACATCCCCGCCTCTGCCTCAATTGCAATCCCTCTAATCTCTACCTTCCACTCATGCTAGCATCTGCTGCCTCTTCTACAACTTCTCCTTCTCCCCTTGTTTTACGCACACTTCAGCATCCTCTCCAAAACTCCCCTCCCCCCACTGCAGACACTGTAAGTCCCAGTTCCGCTACACCCTCCTCCATCTCAGATTTTGACCCTGCAGATAAGCCCCCCCCTTACAGGCAGCCTCAACAGCCTCAGGCTCCCCCGCCCCCACCCTCCTCTACTCTGGCAGCTCGATCCCTATATCCTCCCCTTCCATCGTTCTCCAGTGTAGCCCTCCGGTAACCCGAACCAAGGCTGCACCAGTCGTCCTAGCAGTTTACTAATATTGATTTAAACTCTATAAAGGGACAAACTCTTTTGGCTATATATTTTATCTCCCAGTCAGCACCGGGTATTAGGCGCAAACTCCAAAAATTAAAAAAGGGCCCACAAGTCCCTCAATTAGAGCTATTAGACACGGCCTCTAAAATCTTTAACAACCAAGAGGAGGAAAGAATACAGGACCACTAACATAAGCAGTAAGCACTTCAGCTTTTATCTACCACTTTAGCAGAAAAAGCCACCACTGATAATCTTCCACCCCAGATGGTCATTAGCAGAAGGGGTACACAGCCCCCTTCCCAGGTTTGTTTCTGATGCTGTCAAAATGGGCATATGGCCAAAGACTGTCAAGCCCTGCCCACCAGCAAAACCCTGTCCCAAATGCAAACAGCATGGACATTGGGCTCATGATTGCCTCATTCACCTAGCTGGAGGAGAGTACATGGCCCAGAGGCTTGCTGCAATTAAGGGACATCAGGCATCTTACACAATCTCAAAGGGGGATCTCTTGGGCTTGCTCCAGTCAGATTGACTCGCCCCTAACTTGGTAGCCCCAATGTTTTCAGAACAAACTATTAAACTAACTGAGCCTAGGGTGGAAATATCAGTAGCTGGTGGGGTTGCATCATTTGTTATTAATATGGGGGCTACATGCTCAGCTCTACTTAAATTTCCTGGTCCACTCCTTCCTTCACCCCTTTTGGTTGTGGGGGTACAAGGCATTATATCCAGGCCCCTCACTACGCCATTACTTCCACGTGTTCTGGGAAATAAAATATTTCAACACTCTCTCCTTATCATGCCAATGTGTCCAGCTCCATTATTAAAAAGGGACATTATGACAAAAATTAAAACTCGTATTATTCTTTACCCTGAGCCATCACCACTGTGCTTTTGGGTGCCTTTTGTATAGCTTTAAATTTCCCTAATAGTTCCATGTTGGATCCTATCTAAGCCCTTCCACTGCATATAAACTTATTGCTTTGGTTAAAACTCTAAGGTTAAGCCAGGCTCGGTGGCTCAGCCTGTAATCCCAAGCCTTTGGGAGGCTGAGGTGAGTGAATTGCCTAAGCCCGCGGGTTCGAGACCTGCCTGGGCAGCAAGACCTCATCTCTACAATAAATCAAAAAATCAGCCGGGTGTGGTAGCGCATTCCTGTAATTCCGGCTACTTGGAAGGCTGAGACGGAAGGATCGCCGGACCCCAGCAGGTCGAGGCTGCGGTGGCCGGGAGTGGCCACTGCACTCCAGTCTGGGCGACAGAGTGAGACTCCAACTCAAAAAAAAAAAAAAAACTCTAAGTTTAGGAAAAATTTACAGAAAGTAAAGAAAGTTGGTGGTGTAAGGTATGTTTTTAGTAAGAAAGGATAAAGAAAAGATAAATAATTGTATAAGAAAGAATATTGTATGGTACATTTTTGTTCTATAATAGGATGGCTGGTTAAAGAAAGTATAGAACAAAAATAGAAGGTTTAAGCATGTCAAAAAATGGTATGAGCATGTCAAAAAATGGTATAAGTATGTTGAACATGGTAGGTGAAAGTTTGTGAAAAGAAGTAAAAGAAATTCTGTAAACACTCTAGGCTACAAAAAAGGTTTAATTAGCCCTCCCCTCCACTGTCCTTGTTACAAAAGAGCAAGGTTTTTTTCTCTTCAAAATCGTTGGACTATCATTTTGGCTAAATAAGTAACGTTTATAATAACTACTGTGATTTTGTGCTATAACATGCTTTTAAAAACTTTGGTACTTAAACTCTTCAAGTTCTTAATTCTGTCTCTAGGGTAAGATAAGCAGCAAGCTCCAAAAACCACACCCACCCACCCCCTTCTAAATTGCCTAAAGGCCAGGTAAATTAATTTCACTAACAACATTGCCAAATTGCTAACAAACTATAAAATCTCCTTCGAGGCACAAAGATTACTATCCAACATAGGATGAGTGACAAAATAACCTGGACTTCACTCTCTAGCATATCAATTGTTACAAAAGTATATCAGTACTTAACTTTTCTTTTAGATATGCTCTCTTCCAGGTTTTCTGTCTACCTCCACAGACTGCTCCAGGACAACTGGTTACTACCATCCTTGTGCTCATAAGAAGACTGGCCAGAACAAGTCGTTGTTCTACACTTACAAGGAACCTTCATGGAACTCTCACCTGCAGAAATCTACACCTTCAGTGTCTACCTTTGGGTCCTGCTCTGGCTGGTTCTGCACCATTCCACCACCTTACCCCCACAACACCCCAGACCAGCAGGAAGTAGCCAGAAAGAGTAACGACACCCCTCCCCATAAAAACAGAAAAGGTGGGAATGAAGGGTGCAGGAAGTGACCAGAGGGGTGGCTCCCAAAATGACGCCGACACACCAGACAACAAAGGCCCTAGGTCCCGGCTTCTGTGAGCACAATTTCCCGCGGGCGCGAATTTCAAACCTTCCCACGCACGAATTTCAAACCTGCAAGACTCCAATCCGTAGCCAGCTTTGTTGTATGTCCAATAGGACTATAACATGGCATTGGCTCCACCCTGCTCCCATGCAGCTCCTCCAATAGGAACATAGCACGGCCCCTTCCGGCCCCTGCCAGGCTAATAAATACAGCCCTCTCTCTCTCTCTCTCGGTCTCTCTTTCTCTCTCTCTGTCACTCTCTCCCTCTCTGCAGCTCTCTCCCCGCCTCTCTCCCACTTCCTCTCTCTCTCTTACTCTCTCTTTCTCTCTCTTTTTCTTTTTTTCCATTACAAATCCCCTCTTTAATTAAATCTCTTGGTCCTGGCCTGGTGTGGAATCATTACTGGCACCGAACATCTTTCATTATGGCCTGTAGGTTTTGAGTTTTGTTCCGGAATTGGATGCCAGTTCCAATTTCCATAAGGGTGTGTCCTGCATTTTCTAGGGTTCTTATGGTTTGAGGTTTGACATTTCATTTAGAGTTAATTTTTGTGTATGGGGATAGATAGGGGTCTTGTCTGAGTCTTCTGCATGTGGTCAGCCAGTTTTCCCAGCACCATATACTAAATAGGTTCTCCTCTCCCCAGTGGTAGGTGGTGGAGGCTGTCAAAGATGAGTTGGTTGAGAAATTGAGGTTTTGCTTTGGAATCTCAATTCTATTCCAATGGCCTATATGCCTGTCCCTGTACCAGTACCAAGCTGTTTTGATTATTGTAGCTTTATAGTAAAGTTTGAAGTCTGGCAATGTGATACCTCCTGTTTTGTTTGGTTTTTTTTTTGTTTGTGTTTTTGTTTTTTTTTTTTGCTGAAGATTGTTCTGGTTATTCTTGGTCATTTTTGTTTCCGTATGAATTCCTGTATTTTTTTTTCTAGGTCTGAGAAGAAAGTTGCTGGTAATTTGATGGGTATTGCATTAAATCTGTAGATTGCCTTAGGTAGGATGGACAACTTCATAATGTTGATTCTTCCAATCCATGAGCAGGAGCTATTTTTCCACTTGTTTGTGTCATCTGTGATTTCTTTGAGCAGTGTTTTGTAGGTTTCATTGTAAAGGTCTTTCACATTTCTGGATAGGAAGATGCCAAGGTATTTCATTTTTTTGTGTGGCTATTGTGAATGGAATTGAGCTTTTTATTTGAGTTTCTGTTTGTTTATTATTAGAGTAAAGAAATGCAATTTTCTTTTGCAAATGTATTTATTCCCTGAGACTTTGCCAAAGTCCTTTTCAGTGTAAGGAGGTTTTTGACGGATTCTCTAAGGTTTTCAAGGTACACAATCATGTCATCTGCAAAGAGAGATAAATTGACTTCCTCTCTTCCTATTTGGATACCCCTGATTGCCTTCTTTTCTCTGATTGCTCTAGCCAGAACTTCCAATACTATATTGAATGGGAAGGGTGAGAGTGGGCATCCTTGTCTTGTTCCAGTTTTCAGGGGAAATGGTTCCAGTTTTTGTCTGTTTAGGAGTATACTACCTGTGGGTTTCTCATAGACAGTTTTTACTATTTTGAGGTATGTTCCATGTATGCCTAGATGTTCGAGGGTTTTTATCAAGAAGGGGTGCTGGATTTTATCAAAAGCTTTTTCTGCATCTAATGATATAATCATGTGGTTTTGTTTTGACATCTGTTGATGTATTCAATTACATTTATTGTCTTGTGAATGTTGAACCAGCCTTGTGTCCCAGGGATGAAGCCTACTTGGTCATGATGGATGATTTTTTAGATGTGTTGTTGAATCCGGTTTGCTAAGATCTTGTTGAGAATTTTTACATTGATGTTCATCAGGGATATTGGCCTGAAGTTCTATATCTTTGTTGGATCTTTACCCAGTACAGATATTGGCCTGAAGTTCTATATCTTTGTTGGATCTTTACCCAGTACAGATATCAATGTAATGCTGGCATCATAAAATGATTTGTGAGAATTCCATCTTTCTCCATCACCTGAATAATTTCATTAGGATTGGTATCAGCTCCTCCTTGTATACTTTGTACAATTCCACTAGAAAGCTGTCTGATCTAGGGGTTACCAAGAAATTCTTACCTTTCTTAATTTTTCCTTGCCTATGTCTACCTCTTTTACTTGAAAAGATAATGTTGTAATTATAATTCCATAATCTGTAGCTTCTTTGGATAACTTGATAGACTGTTGGATCTGTCATATCAAACCAAAAATCTTTACATGACCTAAGAGATCCTTTAGTTCATTAGGTGGCCAACTCTGGCAACATGTGTAAGGAAAATGTTGTTTCAAATTATATTCATGATCCCTTTCATGGAGTCAGACTTCTAGACCCACTTATTCCCGCTCCATGTTTTAGTTTAACTCAGTCATGGAATGCTAGATAATAGAATTGCTACCTACTAGTTGAACAGAGAGGAGTCTGTGCAATTGCTGACACTGCTTGTTGCCCATAGATAAATACATCAGGTATTGTAGAGACTCCATTGCAAAAAAAAAATCTAATGAACAGACTACTTGGATAAAATGGAGAGATTACTTAACTGGCTTTTTTTTAGTTGGAGTCTCACTGTCTCCCAAGCTGGAGTGCAATGGCATGATCATAGCTCACCACAGCCTTGAGCTCTTGGGCTCAGGCAATCCTTCCACCTCAGCCTTCCAAGAAGGGCTAGAGGCATGAGACATCACACCTGGCTCAGATTTTTATCCATTCTATTTTCATTGGTTTGGATTGTGAGTACCCTGGCTAAGAAGCATAATCCAAACCCTTGGTATTAACCTCCTGATAGTCATAATAGTAGTCTCCCTAGTGTGCTGTTTTCTTTTTTAAAGAAGTTTCAAATGTTTAGGTTCAGCCATCTAATGAGTGCTGAATGGTGTTGCTGGCTGGAATGATTTAAACTCCAAGAAATATATGATAATGAGGATATTTTAACCTGTGAATGATGCGTTGATATTCAAAAACCCCAAATGATAGTGACTGAGAGTAAAGCCAATGCCCTAAGTTTTGATCACACTCTCACATATGAGGGGAAGCCCTAAAATCCAGAATTTATTTATTAAAAATTGTGTATTTTTTCCTACATGTTTAAGCTTCAGTCACCTTCCAAGTACTCTCTGTTTGATGCAATATACCTATAAAGATGCTTTTTCCACTGCCTGCTCAAAACAGTTTTTGAGCTCATCAATTGTGATGCCCTTGTGTACTTCTGCCACTTTTGTTTCACTTCTTCCACATTGGCAAAACTTTTCCCTTTGAGAACTTTTTTCATAAGAGGAAACAACAACAATGTTGCTCAGGGTAAGATCGGGTGAATAGAAAGCAGGGGGGACAGGAGTTATGCTGTTAAAAAAAACTTCTGAACACTCTGCTCAGTGTGGGCAGGTGCTCTCGTAAAACATGCATCATGATATTGGCAATCACCTTGAAAGAATCTCCACAAAAATTTTCACTGAAGCTGAATGTATCCTCTCACAGCACTAGGGGCTACATTGATGCCAATGGGTTCACAGAACACTTACCTAGAGGCCGGCCCTCCAAAAGATAACTCTGGGTTTTGTTGGGTCCCCCAGTAGGTGAGGGCCTGATCAAACTAGAGTAATTGTTTTTCTGAGAAAACTGGTGACCACATACAGAAGATTGAAATAGGACCCCTGCCTATTACCATAAACAAAAATAAATTCTAAATGGATGAAAGACCTAAACTTAAAACCTCAAACTATAAGAATCAGAAAATGCAGGAGACACCCTTATGGAAATTGGAGTATGCCACCAATTCCTGATCAAAACCCTAGATGTCTGTGCCATAAGAGATAAGATAGACAAATAGGAGCTCATCAAACTAAAAAGTTTCTGCAAAGCTAAAGAAACCATAAAGAGAGTGGGGAAACAGCCCACAGGTTGAGAAAAAAAATATTTGCCAAAGCCTAACATCCAGGATCTATAAGGAATTGAAATGTGCCAAAAGGAAAAAAGCGAACAGCCCCATTAAAAAGTGGGCAAAAGACAAGAATAGACACATCTCAAAAAAAGATATACAGGCAGCCAACAGACATGAAAAAGTGCTCAGCTTCACTAATCATCAGAAAAATGCAAATCAAAGCCATATTGAGACACCACCTAACCCCAGTAAGAATGGCCATCATTAATAAATCAAAAAACAACAGATGCTGGCAAGGATATGGAGAAAAGGGAACGCTTCTATGCTGCTGGTAGGGATGCAAACTAGTTCAACCTCTATGGGAAACAGTGTGGTGATTTCTAAAAGAACTAGAAATTGACCTTCCATATGACCCAGCAATCCTCCTACTGTGAATACACCCAGAAGAGCTCAAACCAATCTACAAAAAAGATACCTGGACATGCATGTTTTTTGCAGCACTATTCACAATAGCAAAAACAAGCAACCAACCATGCTGCCCATCAAAACTGGACTGGATAAAAAATGTGATACATATACACAATGGAATATTACGCAGCCATAGATAAGGGCAAACATATGGACTTCATAGCAACTTGGATGGATTTAGAGTCTAGAATACTCAGTGATCTATCACAGAAAAAAAGAACGGAGTACCACATGTTCTCACTCATAAGTGAACCCTGAACATTTACCATAATACAATAAGAAAGGGATTGGCAATAGAGGGATACTGCCAAGGAAAGGAAGGGACACATCAGTAAGGGGACCTCGGGACTGAAGGGAGGCCCAAGCTTTACCTGTACAATGACCACCTGTATTCCTAATCCTGAACTGTACCCCACATCTTCAAAATAAAAAATAGAATAATTTTTAAATAAAATTTATAGGAGGTCATTGGTTTTGATGGAGCTCCTGCTCTAGGCACAACAGACCAAACTAAAAATGCAGTTACTCATGCTGAAATTCCATGCCACCATGGAAGTTATTTATCTGACCTTCTGAGAAAGTTATTTATCTGACCTTCTGAGAAATCAGGAGAGAAACCCATAAGAGCCATATTTGTAAACAAGCCAGTTGTAGCCAGCATGAAGAAATCCTCTCTGCTTTAACTGTTACAAGGAAAACAGTGTGCTTCTTGTTTGGTGCTTCTGCTTTCTTTTTATAAAATCGCTTTCCTCTGCTCATCTCACTGGAACATTCCTTCTATTTTACAGAATGAGATGTTGTCCCACTCGTGACTTGCAAATAAAATCCAACTTAAGCTATAATTAAATTTGTTGTGATTTTATTTTTGACAGAGTCAAAATTTATTTTTCCACTTCAAGATTCCATTAATCTGGCACTACTTATCAAAATGAACTTTCTTTTTCAACCTAATCACAGTGGTGTTCTTTTTGCATTATTAGATGACCACGTATGTATTGGCCTGTCTATGCTCTCTATCTAACCCTATTTGTTATGTGTCTGTCCTTTCACCAGTATCATATTGTTTGGTCATTGCTGTCTCACAGAAAGTCTTGATAAGTAGCAACGAAATTCTCTAGCTGTACTCTTCCAATTAAAGGTTGTGCTGGTCATTCTAGGTCCTATAACAAGAATCAGCATACAAATTTTCAGGAAGAAAAAAAACTGTATGCTTTTGATTTTGATTGCATTAAATTTATACCTCATTTAAGGAGAATTGCATACTAAGAATATTTCTATATCCAATCCATGAGCATGGAATATCACTCAATTTATTTTTATAATCTTATATTTAAGGCTGGACATGGTGGCTCACACTTATAATCCCAGCACTTTGGGAAGCTGAGGTGAGAAGATTGCCTGAGCCCACGGTTCAAGACCAGCCTGGGCAACTTGGCAATAACTCATCCACACTATAAATTTAAAAATTAGCTGGCCATGGTGGTGTGCACCTGTAGTTCCAGCTACTTGGAAGGCTGGAGTGGAAGGATTGTCTGAGCCTAGCAGGCCAAGGCTGCAGCGGCTGTGAGCATACCACTGCACTCCAGCCTGGGCGACAAAGTGAGTCTCCAGTTCAAAAAAAATTTATTTCATAAATGTCATTGTTCAAAATGTTGGGCTTTAATTCGATGTATTCCCCTGCATTTATTCTTTCCTGACTCATCTTATTACATTGACTTTAGTGCGCAGCCACGCAGTTCCTCCATATGGCTATAAATATCATATCAATTAAATATGGAATACCTACCCTGTGCAGGGCTCTGCACTAGATGCAGAGTGTACAGCACAACCAATCTATTGTGGTCCAGTAGAGGAAACAGACAGTGAAAGGATAGTCATTGAAATATATCTCTATTAAAGCACACGTTGGAAAAGTAAACGTTCAAGTGGGAGTTGATGAAAGGGAGACTTGACAGAATCTGCAGAGTGAGTGAGTCCTTCTGAGGAAGAGCCTTTTAAACTGAGGCCTGAAGTATGAGGAATTAATCACCACTCATTATGTAAAAATGAGGAAAGAGAGACCATGCATGTGCGTGTGCGCGGGTGTGTGTATGTGTGTACGCTTGTTCTAAATGTCCTTTTGTAAAAGGAAAAGAGAGGCATTAGCAATAACTGTGTCATCTGTTATGATGACAGTGAATTTTAATAACTTAATAAGTGTCTAATCATCCCAAGCAATTTGGAACTTTACCCAGTTTTCTGAACCACAATCTCCAGTCTCTTTCCAGCACAATAAAAATAATCATACATAAACATTTGAGCATGTGTGATTTATGGATAATTAAAATTATCACACCCATCATAGTGGCTCACACCTGTAATCCCAGAACTATGGGAGGTCAAAGTGAGAGGATTGCTTGACTCCAGGAGTACAAGACCAGCCTGGGCAACATAGCAACATTCCATCCCTACAAAAAAAATAGCTGGATATAATAGCATGTATCTGTAGTCCCAGCTACTCAGAAGGCGTAGGAGGGAGGATTTCTTGAGAGTGAGACTCCAACTCAAAAAAAGGAACAAGAAATTGGATCAGTTGATATGTCTGAAAACAAAATATTTCAACTTCCCCTTCACATCCAATTCAAATACAGATCCAGAAACAAACCAAACCAAGGTATACTTTGATGTGTTCTTCCCTCAGCCCTGGGGGAGGAAGAGGATTGTGGTTAACTCGTGTGTGTGTGTGTGTGTGTGTGTGTGTGTGTGTGTGTGTGTGTGTGTGTTGTTTTTTGTTTGTTTGTTTGTTTGCTTGTTTAAAGATGGGGTTCCATTCTGTCACCCAGCCTGGATAACAGTGGCACAACCATAGCTCACTGCAGCCTTAACCTTCCAGGCTCAAGTGATCCTGCAGCCTTGGCCTCCTGAGTAGTTGGAACTACAGGCATCAACCACCACCCCAACTAAATTTCTGTATATTTATTTTTGTAGAGATGGGTCTTACTATGTCTCCCAGGCTGGTCTCAAACCCCTGGGCTCAAGCAATCCTCTCACTTCGGCTTCCCAAAGTGCTGGGATCACAGGCGTGAGCCACCATATCCAGTCCTCATTTTTTTACTCTATGTGCCTCTCTTGCCCCGTCTAGTTTCCTAAACCTATGGTTCAACTCTCCCTCTGCCTGCCAAAAAACTTAAGAAGCTGATTAAAGAAGGCTTTCTCCTTATTTTCTAGATTTAAGTCTTGAGCTTTTTCACATGTTGAGGCTGTTTCTTCAAGACTTTTAATGAATACTTCTTACAACATTATTTAAATATAAAAGTTCAAAGTTCTCATATTTAGATGTATTTTGGTCATTTGGACAAAATACTTAAGATCTTTATATATTCCCCAATTTTTATACTGCATTGTCCAGAAAGGAAAATGATAACAGATTTGGGGACTCTGAAACCTAAGAGAAAGAATATGTATGTCACCAAAAGTGAGTGATTGAGGTGTGTGGGGAGAGTAGAGGGTCAGGTCCAAGGTTTCAGAAACATGTGTCCCACTTCAGGGAAGTCCCACAGAGTCTAATGCAAGGGCCATGCTGGAAATAGCCCAAGTTCAAAAATGACCCCAAAGGGCTCCATGCCAATTATCTGTGGGTGTGCCAGACCTAAACAGATACCTGCCTCAAGGGAAGGACTTGCCTGGACAGGTTTGCAGCTAAGTCACTGCCTTCAACTTCTGTCTCCTATTTTTTCAGGCATCAGTTGTGTTAACATTCATGGGCTGGCAAGTATCCAATGATGCTTGGCCTCCCAACTTCACCCATATCTATATTTCTCAAATTAATTGAGAAGAATCTCAAAAATGTGTCATCAAACACTAAAACTCAAGAGATCCTTGGATAAATATGAAGTGAGTGGAGAAAACCCTGGCCAGGGCATGTTAACGGCATGTAAGGTGGGATTGGAGAAGAATTGAAATGCATCTCGATTCCAATGTGAGCCTCCTGAGGTGAACTCCATATAAGGAACTTCCTCATCAGCTGTGCTATGGAACTGCCTGTGATTATCAGAATGGTGTGCATCTGAGATGTCCTATTCTGTACCACTAGCCAATATGGCAATTGAGCACTTGAAATGTAAATGGTGCAGCTGAGGAGCTGAATTTTTTTACTTTATTAATTCTAGCTAATCCAAAGTCAAACAGCAATGTGTAGCACAGCCTTAGTTTAGTTAATCAACCCCACTACTTCTGCAAATCCTATTGACTCCTTGTGGAAATACTGACTGAGAGTGGAAGGCTGTGCTATTGTGTATACCACCTTTGCCAAGAAAACTAAATTGACTGCTTCAAAGTGACTCACAAAACCTTTTCTGTTAAATTACATTTTGCCATGCATCTATAAAATATTGAGAATAAATTGTACATATGTATGTTTCTGCATTCAGATCTCTTTGCAAGTATCTCTAAACAAATGAAAACAAGAAGCAGCCCCCAGAGCAGGAAGGATCACCTGCCGGCCTCACCTGCCCCAAGCCAGGTGACACTGCACCAGGGACTCTGATCCTTTTATGTTCTGAGCACAGCCTTTGGCAGGGGAGGGAGAGTTGTGAAAGACACCAGGCAGCCCTATTTCCCAGTGGGAGCACTTCTGGACTTCAAATGGAGGTCACCACCATTCTGGCAATGCTGTCAAAGCAGCCAGGGCACCCATTCCCCCTCTAGATCTGCACAAATAGCCCACAACTGGGGAGAGCACCTGACCGGCCTGACCACAGGAAAACTTTGCAGTGGAAAGTCACTGTGAGTTCTGATTACTGCCCAGCAAGAGTAGTGGAGCCAGAGTGACTGCCCTTTCTCTCCCGCTGTGTGAACGATTTTGAATGGCAGAAAAGACCCGAGGAGAGTTAGACTAAATACAAAATGACAAAACTAAAAAATAACAATAAAAAGAGAGGAGTTGGTCTGCACAGCTGAAGGAAAAAAATGAGAAAAAAAAAAAAAAATGGCCATCCCTAAACCTTTAAAGAGACATCACCTACAAAAGCAACTCCCAGTCCCCAAAAAATGAAATCCCCAGAATGACCTGTCCCTGATGACAGACCCAGAATTCAGATAGTGGATGGCAAATATGGTTAAGGAAATCCTGGAAATGAAGAATTCATTCCTGGAATTTCAAAGCACAATGACAGGTCTAGGGAGCAGAATCAACCAGGCAGAGGAAACAAGCTCAGAGCTTGAAAATCAAAATATTGAAGTAACCCAGTCTTACAAAAACAAGGAGAAAAGGCTCAAAAAGAATGAGCAAAACCTACCAGAGGTGTGGGATTATGTAGAGACCAAATCTATGGTATCTGAGAAAACCCTGGAACAAGGCTTCTAAGAGGTCATCAAAGAAAATTTCCCATATCTCACTAGAGTTGACCATCTAAACACAAGAGATTCAAAGAACCCCAGCAAGGTATTACATGAGAAGCCCATCCCCAAGATGCATAGTAATCCATCTCCATAAGGTAAGCATTAAAGAAAAAAAATCCTAAAAGCAGCTAAAGAGAAGGGACAAACCACTTACTAGAGAAGACCCATGAGAATTTCAACAGAAACCCTACAAGTCAGAAGGAAATAGTCCCATCCTTAACATTCTTGAAGAGAAGCAATTCCAGCCAAGAATTTCCGACCTCACCAAGCTAAGCTTCATCAATGATGGAGAATTAAAATCCTTCCCAGACATCCATTCCCTAAAAGAATACACAACCACCAGATCAGACCATTAGGAGATTCTTAAGATAGTTTTCAGCTCAAAAATGAAAGAACAGTTTCACCCATTGCAAAGCCACAGGCAAATACAGAATTAACAGAGTATACATATAGTCCACAAAAATTTAAAAAAGCAAAGCAACCTCTTAAGAACATTGTGTCAGGGATAAACCCTCAGATATCAATTATTAACTTGAATGTGAATGGACTGAATGCACCATTTAAAAGGCATAGAGTAGCAAACTGGATAAAGAAACAAGATCCAACATTTTGCTGCCACCAGAAGCCCATCTTTCTGCAAAGGACACTCACAGGCCCAAAGTAAGGGGCTGGTAAAAGATCTTCCAGGCAAATGGAAAACCAAAAAGAGCAAGGTTAGTTATTGCTGTGTCAGACAAAACAGACTTTAAACCAATAAAAGTTCATGGAAAGACACTACATAATGATAAAAGGCTCAATCCACCAGCAAGAGATATTCATCTTAAATATATATGCAATCAACACAGGAGAACCTGAATTTATAAAACAATTACTATATAAACTAAGAGAGAACATAGACACCCATACAATCATAGTCAGACTTTAAAACCCTGCTAACAGCCCTAGACATGTCACTGAGGCAAAAAAGCAGCAAGGACATCCAGAACCTTAACTCAACACTCAACCAATTGAAGCTAACAGACTGCTACAGAATATTCCACCCCAAAACACAGAGTATACATATTCTACTTATCAGCACATGGAACATACTTCAAGATTGATCACATTTTCAGGCATAAGTCAAGAATGCACAAATTTCAAAAGGTTGAAAGAATACCAAGAATCTTCATCACAGTGGAATAAAAATAAATATCACCAACAAGAATCCTGTCCCCCAACCCTACCCCACCCCACCCCTGCACAAAACACACAAATACATGGAAACAAAATCACATGCTGCTGAATGACCTTTGGGTCAACACATAAATCAAGACAGAAATGTAAAAATCTCCTGGAAGCAAATGAAAACAAAAATACAACATAGCAAAACCTCTGGTTTTCACACAGCCTATCAAAACCATCAAGAAAGTAAAGAGACAGCCCACAGAATGGGGAAAAATTTGCAAATTATGTATCTGACAAAGGCCAAATATTCAGAATGTACAAGGAACTCAAATGGAGTGAAAGAAAGAAAACAAACAACCCTGTTAAAAAGTGAGCAGGAAGGTCAGGTGTGGTGACTCATGCCTATGAAAATCCCAACACTATGGGAGACTGAGGTGAGAGTATTGTCTGAGCTCATGGGTGTGAGACAAGCCTGAGCAACTCAGCGAGACCTCATCTCTACACCACATCAAAAAATTAGCCAGCCATGGTAATGTGCACCTATAGTTCCAGCTACTCGGAAGGATGAGGCAGAGGGATTGCCTGAGCTCAGCAGGTCGAGGCTGCGGTGGCCGTGAGCATGCACTGCACTTCAGCCTGGGCAACCAAGTGAGATTCCAACTCAAAAAAATGTTTAAAAGTGGGCAAAGGACAAAGGAAACACTTCTCAAAAGACAAGATACAAGCAGCCAACAGACACAGAAAAAATTATCAGTCTCACTAATCATTAGAGAAATACAAATCAAAACTATAAGATACCACCTAAATTTGGTAAGGATGATTATAATTAATAAGTGAAAAAACCATAGATGCTGGTGTGGGTGGGGAGAAAAAGAAACACTTCTAAATTTCTTGTGGGAGTGCAAGCTAGTTCAACCTCTATGGAAAGCAGGCTGACAAATGCTAAGACAAAGAAAAATTAACCTTCCACACAATCCAGCAATCCCTTTCCTGGGAAAGTACCTGGAGGAAAAATCATTATCCAAAAAAGACACCTGTGTACACATGTTTGTTGCTGCTCTATTCACAATAGCAAAAACATGGAACCAACGCTACTGCCCATTGAAAGTGGACAAGGTAAAGAAAACAACAACTCCATAAGAACTCTATGATAGGGACGAACTCTCACATTTCAATCATTAGCCTGAATGTGAATGGACTAAATGCACCACTGAAAAGACATACAATGGCAAAATGGATAAAATATCACCAGACAACAATAGACTGCCTTCAAGAGACCCATATCACTAGAAAGGACATACACAGACTCAAAGTAAGAGGATGGGAAACAAATTTTCAGGCTAATGGAACACAAAGGAAAGGAGAAGTCGCAATCCTAATTTCAGACAAAATACCATTTAAGCTATCAAAAATTAAAAAAGATACAGAGGGTCACTACATAATGATAAAAGGTTCACTCCATCAACAAGAAATATCTATCCTAAACATATATGCACCCAACATAGGTGCGCCAACTTTCATACAGAAACTTCTAGGAAAACTAAAAAAAGATATTGACTCTAACACCATCATAACTGCGGACTTTAATACCCCACTCACAACCCTAGACAGATCATCAGGACAAAAAATCAGCAAGGAGATCCGGAACCTCAATAAGACTCCAGACCAAATGGAATTAATTGATACCTACAGAACACTCCATCGAAAGACCACAGAATATACATTCTACTCATCACTGCATGGAACATATTCTAAGATCTACCACATAATTGGACATAAATCAAGCATAAGCAAATTTAAAAGGTCTGAAATTCTACCATGCACCTTCTCGGACCACAGTGGAATAAAAATAAACATTGACACCAACAAGGTCCCCCCCAAAACCCACAAAGACATGGACACTAAACAGCAGGATGCTAAACAATTCCTGGGTCAATGATGAAATCAAAACAGAGATCAAAAGATACCTGGAAACAAATGGAAATGAAGAAACTTCTTATCAAAATCTCTGGGACGCCTTGAAAGCTGCAGTAAGAGGGGAATTTATATCCCTACAAACACACATGAAGAAAACGGAAAGAACACAAATTAACAACCTAAAAGGCCACATAAGGAAGCTGGAAAAGCAAGACCACAAAAACCCTAATTTCAGCAGAAGAATCCAGGTCACCAAAATAAAAGCCCAAATCCAGGACATAGAAGACCAAAAGATAATACAAAAAATCAATGAAACAAAAAGCTGGTTCTTCGAAAGGATAAACAAGATAGATAGTCCCCTAGCTAGACTGACCGAGAAAAAACCCAAATAAGCACAATCAGAAACACAAAAGATGAAGTCACATCTGACCCTGAAAAAATACAAAAGATCATTAGAGACTACTACGTACACTTGTATGGAAACAAACTTGAAAACCTTAAGGAAATGGAGGACTTTCTGACATCACACAACCTACCTAGGTTGGAACAAGAAGAAATTGAGACCTTAAACAAACCAATAACAATCAAGGAAATCGACTATGTAATAAGAAAACTACCTACAAAAAGAAGCCCTGGTCCAGATGGCTTTCCAGCAGAATTCTACAAGACATTTAAGAGGACCTGATACCAATCCTATTGACGGTATTCCAGGTGATAGAAAAAGATGGAACTGTCCCCAAATCATTTTATGAAGCCAACATCACAATGATACCCAAGCTAGGTAAAGATCCAACAAAGAAGAGAACTACAGGCCAATATCTTTGATGAACATAGATGCTAAAATTCTCAACAAGATCCTAGCAAACCGGATTCAACAATCCATCTCAAAAATCATCCATCATCACCAAGTAGGCTTCATTCCTGGAATGTAAGGCTGGTTCAACATTCATAAAATCATAAATGTAATTAAATACATCAACAGATGTCAAAAAAAACCACATGATTATATCATTAGATGCAGAAAAAGCTTTTGATAAAATACAGCACCCCTTCTTGATAAAAACCCTCGAACATCTAGGCATATGGGGAACATACCTCAAAATAGTAAAAGCCATCTATGAGAAACCCACAGCGAGCATACTCCTAAATGGACAAAAATTGGAACCATTTCCCCTGAAAACTGGAACAAGACAAGGATGCCCACTCTCACCCCTCCTGTTCAACATAGTATTGGAAGTCCTGGCTCGAGCAATCAGAGAAGAGAAGGCAGTCAGGGGTATCCAAATAGGAAAAGAGGAAGTCAAGTTATCTCTCTTTGCAGATGATATGATTGTGTACCTTGAAAACCCAAGAGAATCTGTCAAAAACCTCCTTACACTGATAAAGGCCTTTGGCAAAGTCTCAGGATACAAAATAAATGTGCAAAAGACAATCGCATTTCTCTGCACCAATAATAAACAAACAGAAACCCAAATAAAAAACACAATTCCATTCACAATAGCCACAAAAAAATGAAATATCTTGGCATCTTCCTAACCAGAGACATGAAAGATCTTTACAATGAAAACTGCAAAACACTGCTCAAAGAAATAAAAAATGACACAACCAAGTGGAAAAATATGCCATGCTCATGGATTGGAAGAATCAACATTGTGAAGATGTCCATCTTACCTAAGGCAATCTACAAATTCAATGCAATACCCATCAAATTACCAGGAACATTCTTCTCAGACCTAGAAAAAACAACACAGGAATTCATATGGAAACACAAACGTCCAAGAATAGCCAGAACAATCCTCAGCAAAAAAAAAAAAAAAAAAAACAAAGCAGGTGGTATCACATTACCAGACCTCAGATTTTACTATAAAGCTACAGTCATCAAAACAGCTTGGTATTGG